>JAVTVY010024140.1:0-86625 GCA_036873755.1 Hanleya hanleyi
ATCTAATAATTAATAGGCCAAGTTTTTGACCAAGTACTTCCCTAAAAAAAGATGTCATCAACAGGAAATCACAAGTCGACACCTTGGGTTCAAGTCTCTTTACATTCATTTAACAAGTTTGTTTTTAAACTAATCTGTATTGACAGGAACCGACACGGAGAAATAACTTGCTAGCTTGAACAAGTAATATTTTCAGTAAAAATTACCAACAAAGAAATTGTACGTTCGCTAGGTGGTTTTTGACGAGATTGCAAAATGACTGCAGATTTCGTTCTGAACCCTGAAATCTCATTAAAAAAAATGTTATTACTCAGATTCTCTGGCACGAACGATTTTACGTTAAAAACAATTTACAGTGAAAATATCTATTACCCGACTAGTAATATAGTATCAGACTTTTAATCAATGTGGTATCGATACCCAGAGCGGACTCGCAAAGTTTTGAAAAAATATCGATAGTGTTCGGAAAGGAAATAATATTGTTTGCAAAATGTTCATCTGTACATTCTCAAAACGTGAGACTAACCCTTTGCAGTTTTTCTATCTTTGATACTGCTGATGGATATTTTATGAAAATTACCGCTCATACCCGATGATTATTTTTATATTTACCAAACATGTGTCACAAAACAATTACAACCACTTACCGTATTGTCCTCCGACTTGTATTTATGTGAATCAAATATATCAACCGAGTAATCAGGCTCTAATTTCATTCTTGTCAATGTATTTCCATCTGCAGTATCCAAGTTGTCGAACGGAAGGTTTGACATTCCGAGTTTTCGAGCGCAGGGCATAGGACCTTCCCCGTCCGTATCGGATAGTTCTTGTTTCACGAGAACATTTGGAGGGTTCAAAGTATAGTCCAAATATTCGGTTTTACTACTTCCAACCTGAACCGTTGTGCCAGAGGCGTCTGTGTGGAGCTGTTCCTGTTTAAGCCGTACCATTGTCATTGGGGAATCCACACGGCTGTCTGAATGTTGAGGTGGTAGACACGAGGTAAATTTCTGACACTCAAGCACAGGGTCCTGGTTTAGTATTGCCAGTGTTCGTGGATTGACTGTTTGATCACGTGAGCATGGCTCTTGTCTTGCCCCCGTTATTTCAGTTGAATATGTTTCGGACATTTCTGCTCGAAGAGAATCCATGCTCCGCACCTTCATGTACCCCTCCCAGACGTAACATTCGAACAATTATCCCACTGTCCCTCAAACCTGTATGTTACCCCAGAAGAAAAAGACAAGACACCATCAATATTATAAGAACGTTACATACCGAAACAAACATGAGGGCCCCCTACACCACCAATAAGGACTGACATACTGAATTAAACATTAGAGCCCCCTACATCATCAATAATGACCTGACCCAAACATTAGGGCCCCCAAAACCACCAATAAGAACCCGACACACTGACCAAAACGTTAGGGCCCCCTACACCCAACAATAAGAACCTGACATACTGACCCAAACATAAGGGCCGCCTACACCACTAATTAAGAACCTGACATACTGACCCAGACATTAGGGTTCCTCACACCACCAAAAAGAATCTAACATACGGACAAAAACATTAGGGCCCGCTACACCATCATTAAGAACCTAACATGTTGACCCAAACATCAAGGCCCTCTGCACCATCAACAACAACCTGACATACTGACTCAAACATCAAGGCCCTCTGCACCATCAAAAAGAGGACTTTGAGATCGAGTGTCTCCATTAATGCGGAAAGATATCGGATAGTTTAGCAATTTTGTTTTTGGGCAGTTTTCTTGAAAAAATTTCATGGTCCATATTTAGAAGAAAAAATGGCAAGAATGATGTAGATTGAATGTAAAATGCTGACCTGATTGATTTTTTAATGTATCAAACTCATCAATCTTTAGGGGATGGATCAGAAACATGGTAAAAACAACATTCCAGGGCAAATTCTGAATACCTTCAAATAACCAAATCCTTTTAAGCTGAAACTTCTCACGTGTATTATTAGGGCTTTCCTGATGTAGTACTATGCAAATCTATAAATACATGTACGTATTTGAACTTTGTCAATTTTTGGTAGTGGCACCGTAGCGGTACACTAAATATCATTTCCAAAGGAAAAAATATTCAAACTTTATTATCAGTACGATTTAGGGACTTCCAACAATGATCTGTTCGCGACTATTCTTGCAGATTTCAGTTCTGATATTAAGTTATTATGGTAACATTGGATATGACAAATATTTTTTTTTTTGTCTAACTTGAGGACTTCGAAAATATTTGAAAGAGATTATCAGGCAAGCTCATTATAAATATCATACCACAATGATAGTGGTACAAATATCATCCAAACTTTATTTTTGCATAATATGACACAAATAAAGTCAAACTAATACATGGGAGACGTTTCAGCTTTAATTTCTTCACGTGAACATATTCCAAGATTTCTCGTGGAAACCTGTTGCTGATAACTGACAGGTTTCTGGTCCAGCCCTTTAAATAAATTAATTTCTTATCGATGCTGTCCAATCGTATATGTCGCTGTATCCTACTGCGTCATATTCAAATGTGGGAGCAGAAATGATTTAGTTTCAATTAGACTAAATCAGTCAATAGAACACTTTCAGAGTTTTACCTCTTGTCTACAGTAGTTGAACGGAATTCGATTTCTTATAGCAAAAGCTATCAGCAAAATACCGTACTTAATCAGTCCCATTCACTCTTGGGATAAGGATCAACGGCAAATCTCGACCAACATTCCGGCAGTTACCTTCAGGTTCGCGTTCCCCTGTATACTCGTGTAAAAAAAATGAGCAGGACACTTCGCAAATCGCGAACAAATCGATAAAGAGAAATGGGCTTATGCGCGCGTTAAACAAATTCTTGTCGTGAAAATGATGACCAGCAAATGGGGCGGAAAACGGCGCATATATTTTTATTGTGAGTGTGAAATATATTTTTAATGAAGCGTGAATTGAACGTGTTCAATTATATGAGTAATTATTGTGTCGGTATACATTCATTACCTTCAAGAAGGTGTTTACAAAGAAGCTACTTTGAAAGTGGAACCCGGAATCTGGGTCGTAGATGAAGAATTACCCAAGTTAATATGATAGTATACATGTACATACCGTGTTCTAGGTTAAATTACAAAAATGCTGATATATCACATGGAAAAGATGTATACATAGTCAAATAGTCAAAATATTATATAAAACTACAAGACACAACTACAACTACATGTACATCTCGCGGCAATATGCATAGTACACCGCGGGAGCTTACTTTATTCACTATACATGTGTCTTTTCGGGTTACAGATTTTGAGATTGCAGTTCACTGGTATGTTTAAAGTGGATACACAACTTATTACCAAAAATAATAGATACCCAAATATTGAGAATAAAATAACATTGCATAACAAAATGAAGTCTTAAATATATGCAGGATCTAGATTATTCTCAAAATTTCTGTACTTTTCTGCCCGTGTTAGTGTGAAGTTACATGCATGTGTGATACAGATCTGCTTCTTCGTGTCCATGTATGTACATTAGGGGTCGTTTCCTAGTTGCCAGACTGCTTCTAAAATGACTATTTATTGGCTGTAAAACTCCACAGGATGCCTTCTATCAATCACATGTACCTCAGATGACAGCTCTTCTTAAATTACAGCCCTGTTTGAGGGCCAAAGTTGGCATATTAGAACAACTGTTGGGATGAGAAGGTAGTTCCGGCAGTCCAGTGAAATGGGTCGTGTCGACAACAAAATTCCTGACCACTGGAGCTATTATCCAAAAATAGCCTTGTGTGCTCTTCTGTGCCCTGTGGGTATATGAAGGTGTCCTGGTTTTGGAACAAAATATATGTAAGATCCCTTGAGACCATAGAATACCAGCTCTCTTTTCGAGGCTTGTACCGCTACAGGGAGCGACATTGTTACCACTAGGTTTCTTGGTGTGTGCAATGTTTAAAGATGTAATATCTCCTAATTTCTGATGACAGTTACATATAAAGCCATAATTTTACAACATTTTGATATTATAATTTACTGGTATGTTCAAATTGCTGACAGAACTTATTACTATAAATAATATATACTCAACGGTTGAGAATATTTTTGATTGCATAACAAAATGAAGTGCTAAATATATACAGGATCTGAAATATCCATAATTTCTGCTCGTGTTAAGTTACATACTATTCCACAGGCATTTCAGTTTTTGGTCACAGCTAAATCATTGTAAATTATTTTAGAATCAAATACTTTTGTGTCGCTTTGACAGATAATACATTAGCTTCGAGCGCTGCCTGTAGCATATACTGTATGGTTAGCGGGGGATAAAAAGATTCTTCCGATTCTCAACTCCAAACGATGGTCAATCTATTCCTCCTTTGAATCGACTAAACCGTTATATTACAGTTTTGTATATATATTTTTGTATAAGAAAGTAAGCATACTGAAGTTATAATACTTTCCGCGCAGAATTTGTGATCGAATGTCAACAAAATAGCGAGACGACTTGCTGATGTCCTGTCCCGTGTTTGATCCAGAATTTGAAAGTTGCTGTGTATCCTGAGTAGTATACAGCAAGCATTTCAACTCGTATTTGGACGAATGCGCAGGTGTTTTTGCGCAGGTAGACGTCACTTGGAGAGGTCAGGGGGAGGTGTGCGCAGGAGAGTTCTGCGCAAGTATGACGTCACTTCCGGTCTGCATGAATCGGGAGTGACCTTGGGGCATGTATTCCTCCGTGGTGATGAGGTCTGGTGGTGATGCGGTCTGACTGCGCGGACAGAAAGTAGTCCCAAATACGTGGGTTTTCATGAGAATGTTCGGCAATCTTCAGGGGCCCCAAGTGGACTGATTGGGTCGAGTGAGGTGTCAAAGTGAAGCGCCCCTCGAGGGCGATCCAGTCATGGGTGGGTGCATGTAAAATGAGGATTTGTCCGGAAAATAAAAAAAGCGGAACACGGACTTTACCCCTACAATGGAGGAAAACTCCTATCAACCCTATTCCAAAGGGCTAATATCGGTCCCAGGGCTTATCGGGGTCTGTCTATCAAGTCGTGGGTGGTTGCATATAAAATGGGGATTTGTCCGCGAAAATATAAAAAGAGGCATACGGACTTTACCCCTATAATAGGAGAAAACTCCTATCAACCCTATCCCAAAGAGCGAATATCGGTCTTCCGGGCTTATCGGGGCCTGCTGAGAGAGGCAAGGTGGGTGTATGTAAATTGAGGATTTGTCCCCTGAAATCCGGCCCAGCCCGGCCAGGCCTCAGCGCGCGCGTTTTCCGGCCGCACGCATGCGCACGCCTGCGCGGCATCACCGGAAGTGCGCGGGTTACTTTCGGGTCAAAAGGTCAAAGGTCACATCCAGGTCAAAGGTCCCCCTTCCGGCAATGTTCGACCCTCTCCGGGCCAATAGATATCCTTTATCCGCCCTCCCGACCCACCCATGGAATGCACAGGGTCCCCGAAAATATCGCCAGGACTATGCCCATGTTAAATGGCCAGTGGGAAACCCTCACTTTTTTTCCAGAACCGTATTGGCACGAACAAATACAAGAGACCATGGAACTTATACTAATAAACATAATCTATAGGTGTTAGACGAGTCTCCACTCGCCATCTTCCTGGTCTTTACCCTTCCCTCCAACCTCTAAAGTTTTTCCACTCCACCTACTTTCTCAACGGTGTTCAAGGCCAGTTTGACTGAATTCCACATGTCTGTTATAGCCTTTATGACCGCTTGTTTTATGCTCATATAGAAAACACACAAGACAGGGTTTTTTGGGGAGATCTCATTTTGTTTTTTTATCAACAATAAATAACAACAACAACGTGAGAACAACCACGTGAAAACTGAAGCCCAGAACAGGGGGCTTGTACAGTGAAATCGATAGAACTTAAGCCCAGAACAGGGGGCTTGTACATTGGAATCGATAGAACTTAAGCCAAGAACAGGGGGCTTTACGTGAAAAAACTTAAGCCCAGAACGGAGCTTGTACATTGAAATGATGGGCGGCCCAGTCATATACCAGTACATCTCGGTCCTCGGCCTTGAGGTGCTCGTCAAACATCTGTACGATTGTGCATCAGGTTCTTCCCCGGCATCGACGGTTCAGGTAAAACAAGCAATATTATCCACACACGCTACTGCTCAGGCTTTGTAACGTTTGACTGTTCCAACACGACGTCTCTGTGCCTTGATCCATGAAGTCTGTTAAATCGGGATGGAAGGGTGGCAGGCCGTACGGGTAAAAGTATTCGCCCTGCTCTTCTGTCAAGTACTCGGCCACCCAATGTTCACCGCGCCGATCCATCGGGTCCGTGTTGAGAACGTAAGCAGCAGGATACACACGGTCTAATGGGAACACTTCTCGGGCGAACATCCATTGAAAGACCATACGTGTCCCTGGGTCATTCTCCAGCACGGTGGATATCTGGTCTGTATCCATGTTATGTGGCAAAGTCACACAGGACGTGGTGCGCCTTGTCCATTTGAATGATCTTGCCAAACTCGGCGTAGCAGATCACATTGACGGTGCTCCGGAGGGTTCGTGTAAAGGGGATTTCCAACCGTGAATTGCCTTGCTTGGCCAAGGCCAGCTGATGGTCGTTCTCTAAGGTGGGGGTCAGATCGAAACAGAACAACGTTTATCCGTTCGCGTAGTCTTCCCGACTGATCATATTCCCTTCGTCCTGGTTGATTTGACCGGTGGCTGAAACAGGCTCTGATAGGCTCGAATGAAATTCCCGCGCCCAAAGTTCAGTGTTAAGGCCGTGGCTGGAACCTGTTGTCCAACCACATGCAGGGCCACAAAATTGATGCCGAAATGTCTAAAGTCAAACGGGTTCTCTGGGTAAGCTCCGCTAAAACTGGTATTTTCCACACAGGCCAGGATCAGTCGCTTGGCTAGTGCCCCCCAGGAACAGGTTTTCTTTGTTAGCGCTCATATCTCCAGCAGGCACAGAGAACACTTTGGTTTCTACATGTCGGATAGTGTACTGGGCTGGTTTTGTTTCCAAGGCTTTGATGTGTCCCAATTGAACGGCTGGATTCGGTTTCACTTTTCGGACATAAAAGACTGCGTCTTGGATGACAGTCTTATAGTCAGCTGCATGCCCCTCTGCGTTAGTGGCCATCGAGGCGAAGGTCGGAGGCGCCCGTATCAGTCGGATTATGAAGGAGATATTGTTCAAGAGGTACCGGTCTTGCATGAAGTGGTCGGCGTGCAGTCGACCCATGAGATGCACCCAGACGCCGTTCGCGTTGAAAGCCTTCCGTTTGTTATATCCAGCATTGTCGTTCTCTGTGCCCATGTGCGCGGCTGTGTCCTGGTAGAATAAAGCGGCTGTCAGCTGGGATTCTTTAGCCTCTCGTCCATACGATAACATCGCTTCGATGTAGGCTCGATAGGGGTACGTGTTGATCGAGTCACTGATGAGTTTGTCACTGAGAAAAAAATATCCACCAGTTGAAATATAGAGTGCAGCCAGAGATTCGTCGGGCCGACCGTTGCTTGGTCGACGATTCTGGAGCCATCCACATTGACGACTTTGTCCTTCACATACAAGAATGTGTGGGCTAAATCCACATAGGCCGTATCCGCATTACTGATGGTGAACCCGATGGGCCGTTTTGTTGATGCTGGAGAGCGGGAGATGCTCCACCCATAATCTTTGTTCCGCACTGGTCTGTGTGGGCGGGACGATCCACAAATCAAATGCACTGTTGGTGGAGGAGCAGGACATGGATTAAGGACATGTTTAAGAAAAGATATCCTGGGTCTTCGATGTGCTTCGTCGCTGGGTCGGTCGTCGACTGGGGCGTGGCCTCGGTGGTGCAGGTTTTTTATTCCCTACGGTGTGTTGTGCTTTGGCGACAAAGACGCCTCCTGCTTCTTTAGCTCGGTGTTTCAAGGCTTCTTTGGGTGCCGTACCACCCAAGACATCACCGGCGACTTGCAGTCCACTGTGTACTGCTTGTTTGCCGATCGCTTTCACCCCACGCGTCACCAAGGGCAGGAACGTATCGACGATGATCCCGAGTATGTTCCCCAGCCCATGTCCTTGTTGCATGCGTGCATCTGCAAATACCGAAAGGCCACCCCCCGCCTGTTGGGCATAATAGTCCATATAGCTGCGTGCATCGCACTCGTAGGGCACCTCCATTTATACACAGTTGAGAGAACGTGCTTGTCGAAAATGAAGTGTCAGCGCCACTTTTCCTCGTTCGAATGCCACCGGTCGTCCCGTATCATCTCTTTTATCCACCGTGATAGTGTTGATGTCGGTTTGTCGTACGGGTAGGTAAGGCATGTGGGTGAAACTGGGGGTGACTTGATCTCGTTGTACACAACTCGGTGAGTCACGCTGCATCCAGGTCCAGCGCTGGGGATTCCCCACCAATTCCTGTGGTACATGTATGTCTTTCAAGCCTTGAGCGAAGACCTCCTATCCTCGAGGATCCGTGTGCGACCTGCGTCGACGCATCAGGTCATTCATTAAATCCGTCATGTGGATACCGGGGACCACCTGATTCTGTACCAGTAGTTCACCTTTACCATTCCAAGTCATAGCTCTCTAGATTTGTATCTAATACCGCTTATGCCGGTGCTAGGGGCCGTGTGGTCATATCATCCAAGTTGCCACATGCACAGGTACAATAAAAGCGTAACTGAGATACAACACATATCACGAATCGTTAGATTCTTGGTATGCGCTTTAGAATAGGTTAACCAGAGGACTATTCTGTGAAGTCATGTGACGCAGTCAGTATGTCGGCACCTCTTTTCACTTCCCTTATATGTGTTGTAATGTTAGGATTCTGTTTCGCCCGTTGTAATACCAGGCCAGCTTGTTTCTTGAACGATGCAGGTACACTCATCAGCACTGTGGGGGTGTGTGTGGTACCCCTGGTAATGGCGGCTGTTGGAGCGGTGCTGAGGTGGGCGGTGTGTCGCGTGGTGGTGGTGGTGGTGGTGGTGGTGCTGGGGTAGAGAGGGTTTTGTATTGGTCCATGAACGTCATGTACCGTTGAAGCGTCTCATTGTACCGTTGTACTTTCTCACTGTCGCTTAACCCCGGTCTTTGCAAGATCTGTTGCATCGATTCATCGATGGTGTTTATCGTCGTCACCGTAGGTGGAACAGGGTAGGGCGGTTGGAGGTTTTGGAGGAGCCGTGGTTCGACGAGGGCCATATTTATTTCGTGTGATTCATTTGTATCTAATATCGCTTATGGCGGTGCTAGGGGCCGTGTGGTCATATTATCCAAGTTTCCACATGAACAGACACAATAAAAGCGTACCTGAGATACAACACATATCACGAATCGTTAGATTCTTGGTATGTGCTTTAGAATAGGTTAACCAGAAGACTATTCTGTGAAGTCATGTGTCGCAGTCAGTATGTCGGCACCTCTTCCCACTTCCCTTATATGTGCTGTAATTGTCAGTCGAAGAGTCCACCCAATAGCGGACCCAATACGGAAGCGGCCAACGGTGCTAAGATGGCCCCGAGAAAGCTGCCTTACTGTAACTTCTTTTCTTTTGTGTTTGAGAGATTCGTTTCTGGACTAGGGTTCGCAGACCTGTCTTATGCTTGGCCAACTTGGTCTTCTGAGTCGGAGTCAGTGGTACGCTACCGTTTAACAGGTTGTACCCGATCTCGCACAGACAGCGTACAAGGTCAGGGTCCGCGCCGCGTACAATGGTTGGTACCAACTCGGGTGGGGCCGTCTTCAATGCACGGAGCGTGGGGGCCTGCTTCCGTACCCGCGCAGACATCATGTACAACTAATGCTAGAACCCACAACTCTGCCATTTTATCCTTTTTCGGGGTACCTCCTGAATGATGTATTAATTCTTTTATTATCTCCATCATCAAACACACACCTCAGCTGGGGTAGCCGCTGTGGGTGTGTTTACATTATTTTAGCATGTACACGTGGTGGGTGTCTCCGGGAAAGATACCGGTCCCTAGTCGAAGGTGATCGGGGGTGGCTTGGTTGAGGTCGAAGAGCATATACCCGTGCTGAGGGGATGTCGCATCTTTAAAGGCTTCCAACGCAAACTGCGTGCGGCCGTGGTACATCTGTCTCGCCAGGTGTATAATTCGTGATGCGTCTCTGGGGTTTTTGAAGACCACCACATACTGAACATTCAAACTGATGTTCCTGTGCTCTTTGCTCTCATTGGAGGGATTCTGCACGATGTAGATGATACTCAACCGACGACGATGACTGCCTTTGGTGAAGAGTTGGATGACCCGCGCATCTGTCTCCGCCATGAGGTCACCCAGAACCACCAAAGTGTTCAGTTTCAAATCGGCCAGGTTGAGTAGGCCTTCAACGAACGTGAGGTGGGGCATTGCTGCATACGCCGCTTTCCATTCTCCGTAACACCACAAGACCCGGGCAATGGGTGGGGTAATCATGCTGTCGGCGTCTTGAAGGAGCTTCCTGACGAAGTGCGTCTTGCCGAAGCCCGTCGGTCCAGCGATGACGCAAGTGAAGCGATGTTGCCACCGGGGGTCCATGGTTGAAGGTGTATCCGCTGTCGTGGTAACCCGCTCTTGTAAATTTGGTACGAGTGAACTGGGGTGGTGGTGGGTACAACAACATCGTCGATCGCCGTTGTCGATTGGCGTTGACTGTGAGGGATGAAATCCGGTGGGTTTTGAGACGTAGTGGGTGTACTTAGTGTAGAGCTCGATGTGGACTCTATACTCGGTGTAAAGCTCGATGTGGCTTGTACACGTGGTGTGGTGGTGATGACTGGTCTCGTTTCGATCACGGGGTTGACTGGTGTAGAGAAGGGCTGTAGACTGGTTTGACTGCCACTCACAGTTGAAGTTCTAAGTAGAGCGCTGAAATAGGGTACATCGAAAAACACACCTCCGTACAACATACTCAACAGGGTTAGCAATATCACCACAAAGCCCACTTGCGCTTTGAGCGTTTGGGGAGACGCTGTGTTCAGAAGCAGCTGCTGTTTGTCCATAGCACAGTGTTCACGGTCGAACGTGGAATGAAGGATGACGGTGGTGGTGTCTGGCTTTATAGTCGCTACACCTGGTTGTCAGCGACCCAGGAAGTGAAGGAACTGGGCCAGTCTTGCCATTTGACGAAATGAAAGCTTGCCAGGGCGTCGCTCGGTTTACAAAATCTGCTTCACTGTGTAGTAGTCTTGCTTTGTTTTTACGACAGGCTGTAATTTCGTCTCGTAAGACGTCCCTAGAAACGGTTCCCCTTGAAGATCTTCCAGTTCATAGACTCGCTGCTGTCGGGGTAGGCGCCGTTTAATCAGGAAGTGCTCATCGCTCCAGTTGGGCAAGTAACTTTTCTCAAATTGCCCTTTGACTTTACTGATCCGTACAGGGTCCCCGACCTTGAACACCTTCGGCGTTCGCTGTGATTGCCTGGGGGTGCAGTCCACAGTAGACCCCTCGTTGCTGTAAATAGACCCTTGATATAGCCATTTCGTCTTTCTGAGTTGCCAACCCATCCAGAAAACCCTATAAAAGTATATATTTTCCTCATTGGAATGCTCATACCATTAATTCAGCATACAAGCCAGTTATGCAAATTCAACCCGGGATAAATTTTCTTCACTCGGAACGTACTCCATATTTTCTGCGAAATCTATTAAAATGACCAAAAATACGCCATATTTCGCTCATTTCCTGGAATAAAACTTGACAATCGATTGCAATGAGATTTCGTCTCAGTGTTCCCCGTCTCGAGGCGAGATAAAAACGCTATTCAAAATATGGGGTCGACCAGGCCGTTTTTTGTCACATATTCCATATGTAACATAGCCCTATTTTTAAACACTTGAAAAACGTACGAAACTGAGGCTGACGAAGGTTGACTTCGCGGCCCGACTCGCCATATAGCTCAACCGAGCCACCCATCCGCATATATCATTTTGAAGGAATGGTAGTACCCAGAAGCATGGTACTGTAAATACTGGTTACCACATAGGGAAGGATAATTATCATGTGGTCAGACCCGGGCGCTCTGCTGTATTAACATATTTGAGGGGGACCAATAATCCGAAACTATGGACTACTTCCTGGGGTACAAGACACACCAGACTTGGGCTTCACTGCGTTGGGTCACGGTAATGGGGGCTCTCTCTATACTCCGGTGATAGGCTCGATTGTAACTACTCACAAGATTCTGGAGAACATCGATGTACCGCCTCGTATTCTTATAGGTGAAATATTTATACATGCGGTCTTTGAATGTCCTGTTGAACCTTTCCACAACGGAAGCCTTGGTCTCTTTGTACGTATGGAAGAAAACACCGTCTGGGCTTTCAGAAACTCCTGGAACGGTCTGTTGAGGAATTCCGTGCCTTCGTCGGTTTGCAAATACAAGGGTTTGCGCCCGGCCTTGAAAATATCCTTGAACGCCGCTATGAGATTCGCCCCCGTTTTCGTCCGGATGGATACCACCCACCCATACTTCGACAGGATATCGATGCACGTCAAGATATACCGATTCCCATCGTTGTGTTTGGCAAAGGCGCTCATATCGACCTACGATGACCCGGTTCCGTACAAAATGGCGACGTACAGATCGATGTAAGGTGTCTTGTTTTTTTAACCATTCTCAGATTTGGGCACGTTGTATCCCTTGGGGTTTGGCCGCTCGATGGAGAGCCGACAATGCACTATAGGCCGCCCGACTGTCGGGACTGTAGTATAAGTTATCCAGGACCCTCTCCCAGCTCTTCATGGTGACAAATGATGATGGATCCTGGCTCTATCGTTTATTTATAACGAATACATCTTGGGCCAGAGTTTCTTTCTTATTTTCTTCTTTGGCTTCTGCCAGCACATTGTCCATGATAAATGACCCGTCCAACTCGTCTGATGACAGCTCTTGCTCCGTAAGCACTTGATCCACATCTGCCACGGCATCTTTCAATGTAGACCATGGAACAGTGTAAAGGGTAAAATGCACTGTACCCCCATCTAGCCGAGCTAATTGAGCAAAGAAGGGGCCGTGTCGGATGTACACATCATGACACAAGTGGATGAGGTCGCCGTCCAGTTCACCAGATAATACCCGTTTGAATTTGGTCCAGCCCTCTCGGAACAGACGAATGCGAGCCGGGCACGGTTGTGTAGGTCTGCATCACAGATGTCTCCCACCTCCTCCATGATATCGACCTTTATCCGCATAGACGTACAGGAAGACCTCGGGGGTCAAGCTGAGAAACGCCCGTATCATATGCCCCGTCGTGGTTAGTACGTTAATGGTACCAGATTTGACTGTCTCTCGTATTTATAGAGAGAAAAAGTGTATGACGTGACACCAAAGGATCGGGTGGTCATGTGACTAGGCTGACAGTCTAGCGGGATAATCAATGGCATCGTCGTCTGCCTCCGCTTTATCGCTGGGTTTGGTAATTTGTTCACCAGGTTCTGCCGCCTCTTCATTCAGGGCACGAGCCCAGCCCAGCTGAACAGCTGACCGCTCGTCCGGAGTAAACAGCTGGTCCACAATAGGCGCCACTTTTTCGAAGGCTGTCCTCAGATCGGGGTCTAGGGTGAAGCCTCGAGTAGGGTCTTGGTAACGGCCCAGGCGTGAGAAGAAGAGTTCACGGTGTACGTAGATGGCATTGTCTATGTGGATGAGGTGTCTGTCGAATTCACCACTCAACACCCGTTTAAGTTTGGTCCAGCCGTCACGGCACAGCACGCGACAAACAAACATCTCCACGGTCTTCAACGATGGTGACTTCATCTTCATAGACGTGTGACCCCACCCGGGTTGTAAGTGGTGACATGGTTGACCCAATGACGAACGGTGAATGACGCACACTGTGACTGACCCTCGTATATATCGGATGCACGTAAGCGCATCTGTAGAGGCTCCGAAAAGCCGTTCTTTTTCTGTCGTCATTGCCACAACATCAGGGTCATCAGAGCAAAGACCATTACCAGGCCAACGAGCCGTCGTTGGTTCCGGCGTGAGCGCTCGTGATCCATAGCCCTGGTATCAAAGACTGCTGTCATAGTCCAGTAGTGGTGAGTGATAGCACACCTCTCCGTCGAGTGCACTTTGTCGAGGACCGCTTCTGTGAACTCTTTCATGATCTGGCGTCCCCCCTCGTTGTCGTCGCCATCTGCAAACATGGACCGAACCACTGCTCGGTAACCCGTGAATGAATTAACCACGGTCACACATGCGCGCCTATACGTAGCTCTACGGGTGTAGTCCATGATACGTACTCTTCTGATTGGTTAGTCCAAAAAAAGAACAACAACAACAACTAAGATTACAGGTCAATCCTTTTATTATCCTCACCATCACGGCACATCCACGCTGGAGGAACCGCTATGGGTGTGTTTACATGCGGATGTGACGTCATTCGCTCGCACACTGAAGACGCGGATGTACACACTCTGGGCCCCATACTATAATGCTATGGCGTGAAGTTTACATTCGGATGTGACCTCATTCGCGCGCACACTGAGGGCCCGGAATTTTTGCGCGCAGGGGTCAAAGTTCAGTTAATGGTGCGCAGGGGTTAAAGGTCAATTCCGGTCGCGTGACCGGAACCGGAAGTTGTCACAAAACAGGTGGCGCCCCCTGTCAAAAGTAGGTGAATAAGAACCAGTTTAGCCTGTCAGTGGTCAAAAGAGTCAATTTAGCCTTTACATCATGTCCGCGGTTAAAGGTCATTTCCGGTCACGTGACAGTAAACATGGAAAACCCCAGATGTAAGATGAGGACCCGGATGTAAAACCACAGTACCCGGATGGAAGACGGAGGAACAACGTGAAAAAACCCCACTGGGAAACCCGGATGGTGACAAGGTCCCGTATGTAAAATTCACTGCCCACACACGAACAAACACACGCGCGCGCAATGCGCCTCAGTCGTACACCAGTACATCTCGGTCCTCGAGTTGAAGGTAGATGAACTGAGTGTGCTAAAAATAGATAACCAGCAAGCGTGCTATAAAAGAGAAGCGGCCTGGCCGTTTCATCCGACACTGTCAACCACCAAGATGTTCACTTGCACTACTTGCCAGAAGCAGTTTACTCGTCTAGATAATTTACGACGCCACGAGGCCTCCACCCACAACGATGCATGGTATACTTGTATAACCTGCGGACGGTCATTCAATCGGGAGGATCATTTACTGCGCCACGAACGCTCATTCCACGATTGTAGTCAACTCTTCAAACGGCCCAGTCAGTTAAGACAGCACCAACGTTTGTCTCCACGGTTTGGGCGACAACTTCCCACTAAAGAGGCGCCCAGGAGGGTCAGACCCAGTGAAGATGAGCCCGGGGAGAAGAATGCCACTGGTGATGCGATCACAGAGAGCCCGTCTATACCCACAGTTCAGAAGAGCCTAGATATCCAACCAGCCCCTAGCATTACTGTTGCCAGTCATACGCCTGACGACATGGAACATTTTCTGGAAGATGCAGTGGATGTTCCTAGCTATCTGTTACAGGACGCCCATCCAGTGAATGACATCTATCGGCGTCAATGGCCCATGATACGGCACTGTTTCCACCGTCATCGCCCTATTCCAGATATCTACAATTTCTCACTGACCGACCTCACCCTTCTACACAGTACGTCGAAGCCACATTCAATGACTAAGCTACGGTCTTCAAATTGAATGTCGCTTTCGGGTACATCTTACGTCACAAAGAGACGGATCAGTTACGGTATTATTATGCCAGTAATAACAGCCATGGGTTTGACCAGCCATTCACCATCATTAACCGAGCGTCGCTAGAGACGATGCTGGAGAAACTGGACACAGTGGATCCCTTGAGATGGGTACAACATCAACACCCCAACACCAACTGGACAGTGGAGAGAATGACCAATGTCACGTTTTTCGTTACCAAGCTGACCGGCCACCCCCATCGGCTGAATGCGTCACCCTTGCACTGCTGAATAGCATAACAGGCCGTATATTCTCTCTATGTCTACATGCTGATCGTTGACTTGAGCTCAGTAAACACTTGTACCGGTGCATTAAATAATAAAACATGGTGTTTGATATTTCAATTTGTTTTGCTGTGAACATAGTAAACGTACCCAGGGCGGCTCCCCCAGCCTGGGTATGATGTAACATTGGGAATAATAAACTGTATAAACATTGCTGCACTTGTTGTTATTCACGACAACCGCTATTCGCTATACTTGGATGAAATATATACCCGATGTGATATAGTGCCCTTGCACACTTCCGAAACTTCCCTTCAACCCGAGCTCGCGCTCGCTCGGATAACGCCCGCGTTGCGGCCAGGGCGGATTTCGGGAAACAAATCCTCAATTTACATACACCCGCCCTGCCTCTCTCAGCAGGCCCGGATAAGCCCGGGGGACAGATATTCGCCCTTTGGGATAGGGTTGATAGGAGTTTTCCCATATTGTAGGGGTAAAGTCAGTGTTTCGGGGACAAATCCGAATTTTACATGCAGGCAGAACCCGATAAGGTACCAGACCACTATTAAAAATAGTGCCGATCCGTTATCCCCATTTAGGCAACCTCAGCCAGAGAGGTGAATTGTTTTCAATATTTTTTTCCAGTCTCTGTTGCGAGGAATAATTGAAGGCCAGTGGTGGGTGATTGGAGTATGGCATGTGTTTGGTTCCGCTGTGAGTTTGATTTTAACTCAAGGCCTAATAAGGAGTTGCCAAGAGGGACTATTTGGGTGCCTGTGCACCGCTTTCTGAAAGCAGAAAAAAAATAAAAATTATGACGTCATTTGTAGGAGCGCGCATAACTCAAAATTTCAATGGGCGACCCCCGTCAAGAAATCTGTCCGGGTGTAGTACTTGAATTAAAGTACTTCTGGCCGAAACATGGAAGCCGAGACTTAATTGATTAATCGAGGAGATGCAATTACGTTAACAGTTTTTAACGTTGCCGCCAATGTAAATTTTAATAGCGGTCTGGACCCATAAGCCCTGGGGACCGATATTAGCCCTTTGGGATAGGGTTGATAGGGGTTTTCCGCTATTGTAGGGGTCAAGTCCGTGCTCCGCTTTTTATATTTTCGGGACAAATACTCATTTTACAGCCCTCGAGGGGCGCTTCACTTTGACACCTCACTCGACCCAATCAGTCCACTAGGGGCCCCTGAAGATTGCCGAACATTCTCACGAAACGCCCGATTCAGGCAGACCGGAAGTGACGTCATACTTGCGCAGAACACTCCTGCGCACACCTCCCCAAATGACGTCATACCTGCGCAAAAACACCTGCGCACTCGTCCAAATACGACTTGAAATGCTTGCTGTATACTACCATCCTGTATTGGGCGCATGCGCAGCAGTCAAATCACTTTCGGTTACGCAACCGGAACCGGGAGTGATATCACAGTGTCGCATGAAAATTTGAATGGTCAATACAACCCCACATTCCCGTTATATACTACTCGCGAAATTCTCCAATTTCCAAACAAAGTTTTGGCCCTTCGTTAAAACTATTGCCAACCGCCAGTGATTCTTGGCCGCGAAAACGCCTTTATTCGAGCAGGGCTATTATGGCAAATAACGGCGCGGAGAGCAGAGATTACCGACGTGTTTTGCAGGTTTCTGTTCGTTTCCTGCATGTATAATCTTTGGGAATACATCCATAACACAGAATACATGACGTTCATAAAGTTAGATCGCGGTTCGCAGTTCGTTATTCGGGACCAGTCATTCAGCGACTTATATCAGCGCCCCCCCTAGCGTCAGATTTTGGATATGAATATGCAAAGATATCGAGCATGACATTCTCTCTTGCTATACAGAGTTTGGAGTTCAGAGTACTAATAATAAAAAAATACAGATTTCCATATCTGAGAAAATAATTGCTGGACTCCTCGGATAATGAACTGCGAACTGCGATCCAACTTTACGGACGTGAATACATGTTCTATGTGCGAATTATTTTCCAACAATTTATAAATCGAACCAACTCGAAAAAATTTAATTCAAGAAGGTAGAAAAGTTACAACAGCTGCAGCAAAGATATGAAGACGAAACGAACAGTTACATTGGACAAAATAACAGTTCTAATTATACGTCATATAAATTCTTAATGTTTTCATTAGTTGACAGTCTGTCACATGTCATTCTATAAATCATGATGTTGAGTGATGGTGCAGTCATATCTTGCCTTACCGTTGAATAAATGTCATGTACCACGACAGAGCGTTGAACACGACATTTGTTCCACGGCGGCATCTGTTGGTCCAGCCAGGAGCAGCCTCCAATTTGTTTTTGTTGAGAGTGTAGGCAACAGTGGAGAAATGGCTGGCTGAAAGCTCTTGAAAATTTCCTCTGAATGTCACCCACGTATCGCCGGAATCGCCCTTTTCGCTGTACTCCATGACCTGATGTGTGTCTAGTTTAAATTCAGTAAGCTTAGGCCTTATCATAATTGAAGTGTGACGGTAAAAAACAGTCAGATATGAATGAACAAATTTGACTCAGAAAACATAATTTCTTTGATAGGCATTTAGAAGATAGGCGTATATAACACAATGCTATTCTATATGGATAACAGTCATTCGGTCACTTCAGTCATTCTTCAGAAAATATAAGTCAATCTCACTGATTGTTCATAGAAGTACCTAGGCATAGTCATTCTTCAGATATGAAGATATCGAGATAACAATTTATTCGAGATAAATTGACTAACTTTGAACCTGGTGACCTGGAAAAATATGGATCAATCTCGCTGACTTCGAATACGGTTCTTCTCAGTGACCATATGCATGCGTGATGTAAGTTTGGTATTTCTAGGCAAATTTATTCTTGAGATATGGTGGTAATAACAAATCGAAGATGGACGTACGGGTGTACATCATGCCGACAATACCCTTCAAGCAAATTTTGCCCGATGGGTAAAAACATTTAACGCTGAAATCCAGCTTAAAGTTGTACGTACAAATAAGTGTGGTGTGAAGTTTTGACAAATGTCTGGATTCTTGTTTTATGAATACATTCAACTATACTTCGGGATAATGCGGGTCATCCTCGTCAGAGAAATGTTGATTGTGGCTATGAGGGGAAACCCCTTCTGTGTAACAAGATATGACCGATTTATATGTGACCTGTTCGTTCGTAGAAGGCAAAAAGTCGTATAAAATGTACGAGGTAATACACAGGATAATTAATCTGATATACACATATTAGTATTGGTTTTACATATGTATACGATATGGGCCTGTGTCGTTAAATTTAAGGTGTTTTGACCTTAGAAACCTTGAAATCCTGTCCTGTTCTGCTCTGTATGTATGACGAATCACATAAACAAGAAGGCTACTGCGAACAGTAAAGCTTGTAGCAGATGTATCAGTGAAAGGTTGGAAATGGTCTTGAACCGAAAAAAAGAGCATCTATGTGGCTTTCCGCCAGGGTGTATCTTGGTATGTCAAGTTAGGTCGCCTTTCACAGTTGCATTAAAAAATCGCAGATAGGGCACTTACATCACTTTTCTAAAATCTTCTCAAAATGCTTAACAAGAGGTTTTTTAAGACTGACACAATATTCACAGTGAGGACTTGTACGGCTTTTCTCCAGTATGTATTCTGAAATGTTTATCAAACATTTTCCTACGATTCACTGGCACTATATTCACAATGTGAGCACTTTTACGGTCTGTCTTCAGTACGTGTTCGCAAATGATAAAAAAGACCACTCCTTTGACTGACGCTATATTCGCAATGTGCGCACCTGTATGGTTTCTCTCCTGTATGTGTTCTCAATTGACGAACAAGACTACTCTTCTGAATAGCACTATATTCACATTAGGAGCATTCGTATGGTTTTTCGCCAGTATGTGTTCTCAAATGATTAGCAAGATGATGCATTTGATTGACACTATATTCACAATAGGAGCATTTGTATGGTTTTTCACCAGTATGTGTTCTCAAATGATCAATACGATGACGATTTTGAATAGCACTATATTCACAATAAGAGCATTTGTACGGTTTTTCTCCAGTATATGTTCTCAAATGACGAACAACAGCATTCTTTCGACCGGAACTGTATTCACAGTGTGGGCATTTATCTGGCTTTTCTCCAGTGTGTGTTCTCAAATGAACAACAAGATGGCTCTTTCGACTGCAACTATATTCACAGTGTGGGCATTTATGTGGCTTTTCTCCAGTGTGTGTTCTGAAATGAACAACAAGATGACTCTTTCGACTGCAACTATATTCACAGTGTGAACACTTGTATGGTTTTACTTCAGTATGTGTTCTCAAATGAATAACAAGATCCCTCTTTTGAATGGCACTATATTCAAAATGAAAGCACTTGTGTCGCTTTTCTACTTTGTGTGATTTTAAATGGACAGCAAGATTTTACTTTTGGTCTTATCCACACCCACACTACCAGCGTTTGTAGGGATTTCCCCACTAGGCATTCCTGGACGTACTTCAATGGCCTTGTTATGAGTAACCCTGTACTCACAAGGAGAGGACTTGTATGGATTCTCTCCGTGTGTTCTAGTATGTTTAACTCTCTCTCGGTTTGAAGCAGATTCATAATCACAGAAAGAGCTTTTGTATGTCTTATTCTCTGTGAGCTCTGTTCCATGTGGTACTATACCACTCGCTTTGTCTCTGCCATAATCGTACACCATATTTGTTAAGGATATCAGAGCAGTTGACTTCTTCTCTTTCTCTACTGTCCTTGTCACATCAACAGGATCAAGATTTTCATTTTCTGTACCTGATGTAGAACTAGAGCCACTGGGAAAGGCGTATTCACGGTATGGAGTAAACGGGGCTTTGTATCCAAACATTGGCTTTGTTTCTAAAAAAAATCACAGCATAGGCTAGTCCACTAATCGTTTGGTGGAACACCCGATCATGTATCTCCAGGAATCTATCTAATAATTAATAGTCCAAATTTTTTAACAAAAAAAAAAATGTCATCAACAGGAAAACTCAAGTCGACACCTTGGTTCAAGTCTCTGTACATTCTGCTATGTTTTAACAAGTTATTTTTAACTAATCTGTATTGACGGAAATCGACAAGGAGAAATACCTGTGGCTAGATTTTACAAGTAATATATTCAGTAACAAGTGTTCTGAGAACCCGAACATCTCGCCTTGGGGGGTCAACCGCCGAAGCTGCAGCAGTATTGAAAGCATACAGGTAGAGCAAACAATAACGTCTGGAATAGGTGATGTGGTACAGAGAATAATTTGTGGAATAGATTATCTGGTACAGACAATAACATCAGTCCCATGTGGAATTAACGGCATATAAGTTAATCCCATGTAGGATGGATAGGTCAGTGCCGTGGTAATACTGCTGCATAGGGCAGTCCAGTGTGAGATTACTGCTGGATAGGTCAGTCCCATGAGAGATTACTGCTGGATAGGCCAGTCCTGTGTAGGATTAGGCCTACTGCTGGATGGATCATTCCCGTGTGTTATTACTGATGGCTAGACCAGTCCCGTGTGGGATTTACTGCTGGATAGTCCAGTCCCAAGTGGATAGGCCGGTCCTGTCTGGGATTACTGCTGGATAGATGAGTCTCGTATGGGATTAATGCTGGATATGACAGTCCCGTGTGGGATTACTGCTGCAATGGCAGTCCAGTATGGGATTACTGCTGCATACGGCAATCATGTGTGGGATTACACCTGTTTAAAGTCTAGGTCGCTCTGGGTGGTAATTATCAATTCTTCTCAGTTTAATATATGTTTGTTCCCCTGTAAATGTGGCTGATTTCATTTCACACTCCAATGTCCATAATATACAATAATAAAGCTCTATATCCCAAAATGTAATTGATTTCACACCCCAATTATCCCACTCCAGAATATACAATGGCAAAGTCCCTATATCCCAAAATGTGGCTGATTTCACACTCCAATGTCCTTAATGCACAATAGTAAAGTCTCTATATCCCAAAATGTGGCTGATTTCACACTCCAATGTCCAATGTGAAAGTCTCTATATCACAAAATGTGGCTGATTTCACATTCCAATGTCCATAATGTACAATGGTAAAGTCTCTATATCCCAAAATGTGGCTGATTTCACTGATTCCACTCCAGAATATACAATGGTAAAGCTCTATATCCCAAAATGTGGCTGATTTCACGCTCCATTGATTCCACTCCAGAATATACAATGGCAAAGTCTCTATATCCCAAATGTGGCTGATTTCACGCTCCAATGTCCAATGGCAAAGTCTCTATATCCCAAAATGTGTCTGATTTCACACCCCAATGTCGATATTGTACAATGGTAAAGCTCTATATCCCAGAATGTGGCTGATTTCACACTCCAATGATTCCACTCCAGAATATACAATGGCAAAGTCTCTATATCCCAAAATGTGGCTGATTTCACGCCTCAATGATTCCACTCCAGATTATACAATGGTAAAGTCTCTATATCCCAAAATGTGCCTGATTTCACACTCCAATGTCCAATGGCAAAGTCTCTATATCCCAAAATGTGGCTGATTTCACATTCCAATGCCCATATTGTACAATGGTAAAGCTTTATATCACAAAATGTGGCTGATTTCACACACCCAATGATTACCGATACACTCCAGAATATAAAATTGCAAAGTCTCTATAGAGCCAAATGTGGCCGATTCACGCCCCAATGTCCATAATATACAATGGTAAATCTCTATATCCCAAAATGTGGCTGATTTCACACCCCAATGTCCATAATATACAATGGTAAAGCAAAATATCCCAAACTGTGGGTGATTTCACACCCCAATATCCATAATATCCAATGGCAAAGTCGCTATATCCCAAAATGTGGCTTATTTCACATTCCGATGTTCACAATGTACAATGGTAAAGTCTCTATATCCCAAAATGTGGCTGATTTCACACTCCAATGTCCAATGGTAAAGTCTCTATATCCCAAAATGTGGCTGATTTCACTGATTCTACTCCAGAATATACAATGGTAAAGCTCTATATCCCAAAATGTGGCTGATTTCATGCCCCAATGATTCCACTCCAGAATATACGATGGCAAAGTCTCTATATCCCAAATGTGGCTGATTTCACACTCCAATGATTCCACTCCAGAATATACAATGGCAAAGTCTCTATATCCCAAATGTGGCTGACTTCACGCCCCAATGATTCCACTCCAGAATATACAATGGTAAAGTCTCTATATATGTGTCTGATTTCACACTCCAATGTCCAATGGCAAAGTCCAAATATCCCAAAATGTGGCTGATTTCACATTCCAATGTCCATAATGTACAATGGTAAAGCTCTATATCTCAAATTGTGGCTGATTTCACACCCCAATGATTACCGATACACTCCAGAATATACAATGGCAAAGTCTCTATGGATCCAAATGTGGCTGATTCGCGCCCCAATGTCCATAATATACAATGGTAAAGCTCTATATCTCAAAATGTGGCTGATTTCACACCCCAATGTCCATAATATACAATGCTAAAGCTTTATATCCCAAAATGTGGCTGATTTCACACCCCAATGTCCATAATATACAATGATAAAGCTCTATATCCCAAAATGTTGGTGATTTCACATCCCAATATCCATAATATACAATGGCAAAGTCGCAATATCCCGGAATGTGGCTGATTTCACACCCCAATGTCCATAATATACAATGGTAAAGTCTCTATATCCCAGAATGTGGCCGATTTCACACCCAATATCCATAATATACAATGGCAAAGTCGCTATATCTCGGAATGTGGCTGATTTCACATCCCAATGTCGATAATGTACAAAGACAAAGTCTCTACATGTATATCTCAAAATGTGGCCGATTTCACACCCCAAAGATCACACTCCACTCCAGAATATGCAATAGCAAAGTCGTTATATCCCAGAATGTGGCTGATTTCACACCTCAAAGATTATAAGTCAGAATATACAATGGCAAAGTCTCGATATCCCAAAATGTGGCTGATTTCACGCTCCAATGATTACACCTGTTTAAAGTCTAGGTCACTCGGGGCGGTAATTGTCAGTTCTGCTCAGTTTAATATGATTGTTCCCCTGTAAATATTTTCGTGGATTTCACACGTTAAATTCATATTAATGGTAAACTCCTTCGAAAAGATGGGCGAAATATTGGTTTCGTGAAATACATGTTGGTACGAGATTTATAATAAGCAGGCAAACTATTATAAACAGCCTACTCTATAGATTCATTTTGTTGCGATAACATTAGACAAAACGGAACTTGGTGCCCAATACATCATCCTCGTCATAGAAATTCTGAAGTGAATCTACATGAAGTTATGAGGGGAAATCCCTCCTGTAAAATAATAACTGACTTTCAGCGCCTGGTTGTTACAAAACTGCCACGTCACCAAATTCGTATAACTAAGAAAGGGACCCATTCCTAGGTTAAATATAGACATATAATAATATTAGATTTACATATATCTATGATATAGGCCTTTGTTGGCATACTTTAGGTGTCTGTAGCCGTAGCAAAACACTGTGAAATCCTATATTCCATCCTGTTCTCTGATGCATAAAAACTCTTCTGCACAAAGACTCATCTGAACAAGGATAGTTTGACAATAAATCTATGATTACTCACTGAGCAAGTCTCTGTTTTTCTCAGTATTAAAACGCTTCAGATTGCACTCCAGTGAGTTCATGTATATTGACATGTTGACTGCATTTTTATCGCTTTTCTCCATGTCTTCTCAAATGTTTAAAACGAGCACCGTTTCGACTGGAACTATATTCACAGTGTGGGCATTTGTGTGGCTTTTCTCCAGTATGCGTTCTCAAATGCAGAACAAGAGTCCCCTTTTGAATGGCCCTATATTCACAAAGTGGGCATTTGTGTGGCTTTTCTCCAGTATGCGTTCTCAAATGCAGAACAAGAGTCCCCTTTTCAATGGCCCTATATTCACAAAGTGGGCATTTGTGTGGCTTTTCTCCAGTATGGGTTCTGAAATGATTCGCCATACTACCCTTCCCATTGCAACTATATTGACAAGCGTGGTCATTTGTGTGGCTTTTCCCCAGTATGTGTTGTCAAATGGCGAACAAGATGTATCTTTTGACTGGAACTATATTCACAGTGTGGGCATTTGTGTGGCTTTTCTCCTGTATGTGTTCTCATATGACGAACAAGATGCATCTTTTGACTGGAACTATATTCACAGTGTGGGCATTTGTGTGGCTTTTCTCCTGTATGTGTTCTCATATGACAAACAAGATGTATCTTTTGACTGGAACTATATTCACAATGTGGGCATTTGTGTGGCTTTTCTCCTGTATGTGTTCTCATATGACGAACAAGATGATTCTTTTGACGGCCACTGTATTCACACTGTGGGCATTTGTGTGGCTTTTCTCCAGTGTGTGTTCTCAAATGATAAACAAAATAACCCTTTTCAACGGCACTATATTCACAGAGTGGGCACTTGTGTCGCTTTTCCCCAGTATGTGTTGTCAAATGACGAACAAGAGAATTCTTTCGACTGGAACTGTATTCACAGTGTGGGCATTTGTGTGGCTTTTCTCCTGTATGTGTTCCCATATGATACAAAAGCCTACCCTTTCCACAAGAACTGTATTCACACTGTGGGCATTTGTGTGGCTTTTCTCCAGTGTGTGTTCTCAAATGATGAACAAAACGACCCTTTTCAACGGCACTATATTCACAGAGTGGGCACTTGTGTCGCTTTTCCCCAGTATGTGTTGTCAAATGACGAACAAGAGAATTCTTTTGACTGGAACTGTATTCACAGTGTGGGCATTTGTGTGGCTTTTCTCCAGTGTGTGTTCTCAAATGATCAACAAGTCGGCGCTTTTCACTGGAACTATATTCACAATATGGGCATTTGTGTGGCTTTTCTCCTGTATGTGTTCGCAAATGCCGATTAAGATAATCCTTTCGATGGGTACTGTATTCACAATGTGAGCACTTGTGTGGTTTTACTCCAGTACTATGTGTTCTCAAATGCTTAACAAGATTCCTCCTTCGATTGGTACGAAATTCACAATGCGAGCACTTGTGTCGCTTTTCTTTTTTGTGTGTTTTGAAATGGGCAAGAAGATATTTCTTTTGGTCAAATCCACACCCACAATATGAGCATTTGTAGGGATTTTCCCCAGTAGGCGTTCCTACATGTACTTCATTGGCCATGTTATGAGCAGCCCCGTACTCACAAGGAAAGCAGTGGTATGGATTTTCTCTGTGTGTTCTAGTATGTTTAACTTTCTCTTGATTTGTAACAGCCTCATAACCACAGAAAGAGCATTTGTTTGACTGATTCCCTGTGAGCTCTGTTCTATGTGGTACGATAACACTCTCTCTGTCTCTGCTATAACCATACACCATATTTGTTGGGAATATCGGATCAGTTGACTTCTCCTCTTTCTCTACTGTCCTTGTCACATTTTCTTCCATCGTCATATCTGTACCTGATTGATGTAGAACTAGAGCCACTGGGAATGGCGTATTCACGGCATTGAGTAAACGGGGCTTTCTATCCAAACATTGGCTTTGTTCCTAAAAAAATTAAGAGTGATTATTTTTCATGGACATCACAGCAAAGGCTAGTCCACTACTCGTTTGGGGAACACCTGAGGTATCCCCACGAAGCTATCCATGTTGGTGGACAAAACAATATCCAGATCTAATAATTAATAGGCCCAGTTTCTTACTAAAAAAATGTCATCAACAGAAAAACTCAAATCGGCACCTTGGGTTCAAGTCTCTTTATATTCTGCTATCTTTTAACAAGTTTGTTTTTAAACTAATCTGTATTGACGGAAACCGGCACGGAAAAATATCTGTGGTTACCTTTAACAAGTAATATATGCAGTAACAATTACTAACAGAGAAACTGTACGTTAGCTGGGCGATTTTTGATGAGATTGCAAAATGAGTGCAGATTTCGTTCTGTACCCTGAAGCCCTCCAGCTTAGGGCAGCACGGTTTGTACCATGTTTGTCTGGCACAGGAGGTAGATTAAAGTACCAAACAGATCCGGCTCTCTGAGGATCCATTGTGATTCAGGTTCTGTAGAGCCTAATTTTCAAAATTCGAAATTAATTTTTTTTTTTTTTTGGTTATACTTTTGTTATGGTTAGGGTTTTGTTAGGGTATGTTTGTTTGGGTCATCGTCGTCGTGTGACCAATAAGGTTAGGTGCGACGTTAAAATTCAAACAACCAACCAACCAACTGAACCCGAAATGAAATCCCATTTAAATACATTTTATTACTCAAATTATCTGGTACGAACGATTTTACGTAAAAAACAATCAAAGTGAAAATATCTATTACCTGATTGGTAATATAGTATCGGACTGTTATTCAATGTGGTATCGATACCCAGAGCAGACTCCCACAGTTTTGAAAAAAATAACATATCGATGGTATTTGAAAGGAAAATATTATTTGCAAATTGTTCATCTGTACATTCTCAAAAAATGAGACTAACCCTTTGCGGTTCTTTTATCGCTGATGCTGCTGATAGATGTTTTATGAAAATTACCACTCATGCAGGATGATTTATTTTATATTTACCAAACCTGTACCACAAAACAATTACAACCACTTACCGTATTGTCCTCTGACTTGTATTTATGTGAATCAAATATATCAGCCGAGTAATCAGGCTCTAATTTCATTCTTGTCAATGTATTTCCATCTACATGTACAGTAACCAAGTTGTCCAACGGAAGGGCTGACATTCCGAGATTCCCTGCACTGAGCATACATGTAGGACCATCCCCGTACGTATCGGATAGTTGTTGTTTCACGAGAACATTTGGAGGGTTCAAAGTATAGTCCAAATATTCGGTTTTCCTACTTCCAACCTGAACCATTGTGCCAGAGGCGTCTGTGTGGAGCTGTTTCTGTTTAATCTGTACCGTCGCCATTGGGGAATCCACACGACTGTCTGAATGTTGAGGTGGTAGACACGAGGTAAATTTCTGACACTTAAGCACAGGGTCCTGGTTTAGTATTGCCCGTGTCCGTGGATGGACTGTTTGATCACGTGAGCATGATTCTTTTCTTGTCCCCGTTATTTCGGTTGGAGATGTCTCGGATATTTCTGTCTGAAGAGAATCCATGCTTCGCACCTACATGTATGCCTACCCCGTCTCAGACATGAAATTCTAACAACTGTCCCACTGTTCCTCAAACCTGTACGTTACCCCGAGAAGAAAAAGACAAGACACCATCAATATTATAAGAACGTTACATACCCGACCCAAACATTTAGAGCCTCCTACACCATCAATACGGACCTGACATACGGACCCAAACATTATGGCCCCCTACAACCTCAATAAGAGACATACTGACCCAAACATTATGGCCCCCTAAACCTCAATAAGGGACATACTGACCCAAACATTATGGCCCCCTAAACCTCAATAAGAGACATACTGACCCAAACATTATGGCCCCCTAAACCTCAATAGGAGACATACTGACCCAAACATTATGGCCCCCTAAACCTCAATAAGAGACATACTGACCCAAACATTATGGCCCCCTAAACCTCAATAAGGGACATACTGACCCAAACATTAGGGCCCCCTAAACCTCAATAAGAGACATACTGACCCAAACATTATGGCCCCCTAAACCTCAATAAGAGACATACTGACCCAAACATTATGGCCCCCTACAACCTCAATAAGAGACATACTGACCCAAACATTATGGCCCCTACAACCTCAATAAGAGACATACTGACCCAAACATTATGGCCCCCTAAACCTCAATAAGGGACAGTAGGGCCCTCTACAACCCCCCACCCACACACACTCCATCAATAACAACATGACAAAGACTGATCCTGGGATCGTGTGTATCCATTTTTCAGCCTACTTTCGGCAACTGCGAAAGGGAATCTCCAGAGATTAATAGCAGTGCACGTGACTTCGTCAGCCAATCAGCTAGAGTCTTCCGACGTTACCCCAACGTAACCCGTCATTTTTGAGTCATGTGATATCCTACTTGTTCAAAATTGCAGATCTACCACACCCCTTGGATGATACGGAAGCTATTCATAACCGATATATTTTGTAAGCCCAGGCAATATCTGTGGCCGGAGTGGTATGAAAACCTGTAATTTATCAGATTTCTCGAGTCTGTTCTCCGCCGGATGAAAGCCGAACAGAATACGGTAAAGTACAGGATATCGCTCCGCGATAATGGAGACACACGATTCGCAAGCCATCTTACGGATGGCGAAGTGTACGAAAATAATTGACACAAACATTAGGGCCCACCTGACATACTTATCCAAACAATAAGGCCCTCTGCACCATAAAAAGATGTCTTTGAAATCGGGTGTTTTACCATGCTTTTAACTCAGATGTTATTTTTGCCCATGATTTTAGCTTATCGTGCCGTCTTGCTGAGAAATTATTTTTTAGAATTCAATCTGGGCATATCCCCATTAACCCTATTTGGGCTGGCCAATTCGGCCGATCTTGAATGTATCAAACTCATCATTATGAAGGGGATGGATCAGAAACATGGTAATAACAACATTCCAGGGGAAGTAAGCAAGTCATAGTAAGCTGATTCAGCCTGTATCTTCACTACGATTTAGGGACTACGAACGATGGTCTGTTCATAACTATTCTCCAAGATCTCAGTTGTGATAAGAAGTTAATATGGTGATATTGGATATGATCAATAATTATTTATCTCAACTTGATGGTGCCTTGATGACATAGAAATTATTTCAAACAGGTGATCTTGAAAGCTCATTATATCATGCTGCAAGACCAAATACTATTTAGTATGCCAAAAGTGTGTTATTGTTTTACCAAATTTGATGAAAGTTCAAATGTCTTTATTAAAATTGTTTATCTCTTCAGCAGAATATGATACCAGTAAAGTCAAACTACTACATGTGAGACGTTTCAGCTCGATAAGATTTGTTTATTTGAATGTACTCAAAATTTCTCTTGGGCACATGTTGTTATTGTTGGTGGTAGTGATATGTTTCCGGTACAGTCAAATAAATTAATATCCTGTCGACGCTCCCCGACTGTATATGTCACTGTAGATAGAAACGGGGAGATACAGAAAAATAGATCGGGACAAAAGATGGTGCAGACGTTGTGATGGTATATTAAATAAAACTGTGGAAGATGAGTACCACTTCCTGTGTCATTGTCCCAGCGGTTAAAAACTGCGAGATATATTATACAAGTTAATCGACAACACTTGCCATTTCTTTAGACATTTAACAGATCAAGAACAAATTTATTTTTTTATCAACCCACCTAACCATCTGTCCCCCAAAATTGGGCAGTTTATTTACGAAATGTTGCAACAGAGAACATCGCTTGAGCATGAATATTAAACTATTGCACTCGCGTCGATTGGGGTGCGAATTCACACATCACTCTTGCCAATCTGTGACCAGAGGGATGTATGGAGTTCGCCCCGAATTTATGTTCGAGGTAGTGGTGGCCCAATACAGTGGGCTTTACGGCAACATTAGGGCTTTAGGGCAACACATTCTGTATTGTTAGAGCTGTACCGTATGCAGTACGTATGTGCATGTTTGCCTGGGAATTGTGATCATCTTGTTTGTACATGGCATTGTTGTTTTTTTTGTTTTTTTTTTAACAATCATTGATATAAGTATATATATTTTTATGTTTCTATATGTATTCATGTATGGAAATAAAGTAAAGTAAAGTACGTATCCTACTGCAAATTTGGGAGCAGAAATGAGTTCATTTTAATTAGACTAAAACAGCCAGTAAAATACTTTCAAAGGTTACTTCTAATTCACAAATGTTGCATGGAATACCAAAAATCAGCAAAATGCCTACCACTTACCCTTTCACTCCTGGGTTAAAGAGACCAAGAGTTCGGCAGTTTCCTTCAAGTCCGCATTCCCCTAATTACTCATAGAACAATGAACAAGACACGTCACTACCCGTGGCTACAGGCTCCTAATCTCTGCCAAAGATCAGAATTTTGTCGTTTTTTGTCCGCCTTCGTTGCAACGATTAATGGAAAGCCTTTGGTACCACTGGCAAGTATGGTATTTGTTCTATTCAGCTGCAAATTTTATTTCGATTCACTGCTCGATAACATGCCTCGCCGGGGGACTATTTGCAGGGCGTGAGCACTGCTTTCAGCAGGCAGAGAAAACAGCGAAATAGCGACCTCTTGTGTAGAGGCGCGCACAGCTTAAAATTTTGACGGATAATGTTTGACAAGAAGTTGGTCACCTTGTAGCGCTTGAAATAAACTACTTCCTGCCGAAAGATGAAAGTCTAAATCCAATTAGGGAATCAGCGAGGTACAATTGTGTTAATACTGTCGAACGTGTAAATTATTTAGGAGTCTGTAGCCCCGTGAGCAAATCTTTTGAAGAGAAATTGGCTTATGCGCGCGTTAAACATTTTTTTTTTGGTCGTAGAAATTATGACCACAAAATGGTGCGGAAAACGGCGCTTATATTCTAGCATTTTGTATCTTCATCTTCTACATGTATATGGGTACCTGGTACCTAGTGTGTGGAATATAATCTTTTTATGGAAACAAAAACTAGACGTATATTTAGTTCATTGGAATTTGTATATTCATTGGTAGAGGTAAATTGAGCAAATGAACACGGCCTTGCCCTAGATTATGGGGTCCAGACCACTATTAAAATTTACATTGGCGGCAATGTTAAAAACTGCTAACGTAATTGCATCTCCTCCATTGATTAATTAAGTCTAGACTCCCATATTTCGGCAAGAAGTACCTTCATTCAAGTGCTACAACCGGACAGGCTTCTTGACGGGGGTCGCCCATCGAAATTTTGAGTTATGCGCGCTCGTACAAATGACGTCACAATTTTTTTTTTTTTTTTCTGCTTTCAGAAAGCGGTGCACAGGCACCCAAATTGTCCCTCTTAGCAACTCCTTGTTAGGCCTTGAGTTAAAATCAAACTCACAGCGGAATCAAACACATATCATACTCCAATCACCTACCACTGGCCTTCAATTATTCCTCGCAACAGAGACTGGAAAAAATATTGAAAACAATTTTTAATAGTGGTCTTGTCCCCACTAGAGTAGGTAATTTTGCTCAATCACCTTCAAACTACGCATGAGTATTCCTTGTTGACTTGCTAGAAAATGTGAGAAATTTCAGTGAGATTCGCTGAGCGGTTAACGAATTATGGGGCTTCGAATTCATGTACCACAACCTGAATACAACAGTTTTGCATTTCCTCAGGGAAGTTTATGCGTCAACAATGCATGTATGACTCGAGGAACCATCACCAGAGCCTCAAATAGTAATTACCAAGATGCACCTCCCATTTGCCCGCATGTCATTACCTGAAACGACCTCTTTAGCCTTTCTGATGAATTATGGTGATTTTTTTACAATGGTACCCCCACAAAACCGCTTATTTTGAGCGATTTTTAAGACTAATGTTTGGTTTTATCATAAAAACAGAATCGTGAAACTTGGAACTGTTTACGGGAAAACTATTTCTGGTCAAATAAAATTACAGAAGTTGCAGCTGAAGAAGAACGCGTTCCAATTATACAACGAATTATGACCCCACCCCACCGACCAAGTACACCAATAAAGGTTGACCCCTGCCACTTTTGTTCGCCATTAGCCGAACACTTTATTATCACAGAAAAAGTCACTTAATCCCTAACCACACCGTCTATTATTTCGTGTTCTCGAGCTCGGCTAAATATGAACAAATGTCCATTAATCCATGGAAAACATGAAAATTTTTAGCTGTGTCTCGTTAAAACTATACAATATAGCCTTCATCTAGCGGCAGGAGCACTGTTAGCGGAGTTCCTTGTCACCATTCAACATTACGTGACTGACTGGAGCAGTGATGGATAGAGCCGCTTCAACTGGGGTTGAACAGGGGTTTCGGGGGAGGGGGCTGGGGGGTAAGCGATCGTCTGAACGTCAAAAAAATATCTCTAGTACGGAGATCCAAGTACGAAGAACGAAGAAAAAACAATTCGTCAAGAATTCAAGTGTGTCTTTATTACCTACCACGCTGTTTAACAGTGTTGTTAATGTCAGTACATGCAGCGGGGTAAAGATTGGAAAACGTTGGAAATTGTCCACAGTTGACAACATATTTCATTATATACTCCAAAACTGTAAACAAAATAATCCATATAAGTAATTGAGTGATATTTAAGGACGGTTTTCGGATGTGGATTTATAAAAAAAATTATAGGCCTATGTCGCCATTGGAATTTCAAAATTGGACCACGGAATCGAAGAAGAGGATTTGTCAGGATTTCTTTAGCACGTGAGTAGTATACAAAGGCTAAATTGTTTACTGAGCGCCTCACTGCGCATGCGCAGAACCTGTGGTGACGTCACAATTGGTGGTGTGCGCATGCGTGTGTGTGGGTGGTGGGTGCTGGGTACAAGATGGCGGCCTAATGTGTGGGTGGTGGGTGCTGGGTACAAGATGGCGGCCTAATGTGTGGGTGGTGGGTGCTGGGTACAAGATGGCGGCCTAATGTGTGGGTGGTGGGTGCTGGGTACAAGATGGCGGCCTAATGTGTGGGTGGTGGGTGCTGGGTACAAGATGGCGGCTTAATGTGTGGGTGGTGGGTGCTGGGTACAAGATGGCGGCCTAATGTGTGGGTGGTGGGTGCTGGGTACAAGATGGCGGCCTAATGTGTGGGTGGTGGGTGCTGGGTACAAGATGGCGGCGTGTGTGTGGGTGGTGGGTGGGTACAAGATGGCGGCCTAATGTGTGGGTGGTGGGTGCTGGGTACAAGATGGCGGCCTAATGTGGGGTGGTGGGTGCTGGGTACAAGATGGCGGCCTAATGTGTGGGTGGTGGGTGCTGGGTACAAGATGGCGGCCTATGTGTGGTGGGTGGTGGGTGCTGGGTACAAGATGGCGGCCTAATGTGTGGGTGGTGGGTGCTGGGTACAAGATGGCGGCCTAATGTGTGGGTGGTGGGTGCTGGGTACAAGATGGCGGCCTAATGTGTGGGTGGTGGGTGCTGGGTACAAGATGGCGGCCTATGTGTGGGTGGTGGGTGCTGGGTACAAGATGGCGGCCTGTAGAAAAACGTATAAAAGGAGTCCATTTTTAGGATAGGGGTGTATTCAATCTGACTTACCTGACCTGCCTGCCAGCCTGTCTGCCTGCTTGCTTGCCTATCCGCATTCATCCGCGGTCATGTCTGGCGGTGATTCGGTCGCGGGAAAAACCTTCCGCGGAGAAAAAGTAGTCCCTAGATAAAATGGTCCGATGGGGTCGAGTGAGGTATCCAAGTGAAGCTTAGGGGAGGGGGGATTTAATGGGCTGGGGTGGGGTTGACATATCCCCAAGTCGAGGATCGAGACTGGTGTACTGGTGTACCACTGAGCCGCATTGCGCGCGCGTATGAAGACCCTTATACATACCCAATGCAGGCGCAGACGCGAAGTGCCCGGACGATAGACACGGACGTCACCGATCCGAAAAGACACGGACTTTACCGAAAAGACACGGACTTTACCGAAGATACACGGACTTTAACGAAAAGACACGGACGTACACGAAAAGACGCGAAGGTGAACGCCATTGTGGGAAACCTCCCACAGACAGGTCAGTACATGCATTTCTATGTTGTTCACGCATAATAAAAGGATTGATCTGTAATCTGTGTTGTTGTTGTTGCTCCCTTTTTTTGGACTAACCCATCAGAATAGTACGTATCACGGACTACACCCGTAGAGCTACATCTGGTCTATAAAACACGTCCCTCTGGATCCCACACCTTCATTTCTACAGAGCCATGGCGGAGATCCAGCCCCATGCGACTCGCATTTTACAGTATGCCACCGTGGTGAATTCATTCACGGGTTACCGAGCAGTGGTCCGGTCCATGTTTGCAGATGGCGACGACAACGAGGGACGACGCCAGATCCTGAACGAGTTCACAGAAGCGGTCCTCCACAGAGTGCACTCGATGGAGAGGCGTGCCATCACTCACCACTACTGGACTATGACAGCCATCCTTGATGCTCGCGCTATGGACCAGGAGCGCTCACGCCGGAACCAGCGCCGGGTGGTTGGCCTCATACTAGTCTGTGCCCTATTGACCCTGGCGCTGTGGTATTGACACTATAAATACCAGGGGATGAGACAGAGTGTGTGTCATTCACCGTTCGACATTGAGAGCAAGCATGTCATCCGACGTACTAGCCATCCTGCCGCTTACACCCTACCAGGTGGGGTTATACGTCTATGAAGATAAAGTGACCCTGGTGGAAGACTGTGGAGCTATTTGCTGGGCGCACGCTGAGACTCTATCGAATAGGGTGACGCTACAGCGTGATGGCTGGACTAAATTTAAACGGGTGTTGAACGGAGAGTTAGACGGACACCTCATCCACATGGACAATGCCATCTACGTATACCGTACCGCCCTCTTCCCACGTGTGGGCCGCTACCAAGATGCTACGCGAGGCTTCACCCTAGACCCCGATCTGTGGTCAGCCTTGGAGAAAATAGTGCCTATTGTGGACCAGCTGTTTACACCGGACGACCGATCACCCGACCAATTGGCGTGGGCTCGTGCTATGGAAGACGCGCTGGCTGAACCTCATGAAAAAATACAACATGAATCCGATGATACAGCCGAGGAAGACGAAAGTACTATATCTATAGAATGCACAGAGGCTAGAGTGTCAGTGTCACCTGATGAAGCGAGCACACACATGACGGGGACGACCCAGGAGCACCCCGATGAAGGGTAAGAAGACGACCGTGATGCGGCGGTCCTGGCTGAACCCCATGAACAACTACATGAACCCGACGACGACGATGCCATTGATTACCCGGCTAGACTCAGTCAGCCCAATGACATGACCACCTGATCCTTTGATCTCACGGGGTTCTCCCTATAAATACGAGAGACAGTGAAATCTGGTACCATTCACGTACTGACCATGACGGAGCATATAGTACTGGCGTATTTCAGCTTGACCCCCGAGGTTTTCCTGCACGTGTATGCGGATAAGGTCGATATCATGGAGGAGGTGGGAGACGTCTGTGATGCGGACCCTACACAACCGTGCCCGGCTCACATTCGTCTGTCCCGGGAGGGCTGGACCAAATTCAAACGGGTGTTGTCTGGTGAACTGGACGGCGACCTCATCCACTTGTGTCACGATGTGTACATCCGACGCGGCCCTTTCTTTGCTCAATTGGCTCGGCTAGATGGAGGTACAGTGCATTTTACCCTTCACCCTGATCTATGGTCTGCATTGGAAGATGCCGTGGTGGATGTGGATGAAGTGCTTATCAAGCGGTCATCAGACGAGTTGGACTGGTCATTTACCATGGCCACTGTGGAAGTCCACGAAGAAAATCAGAAAGAAACTCCGGCCCAAGATATACCCGTTATAAATAAACGATAGAGCCAGGGTCCATCATCATTTTGTCACCATAAAGCGCTGGGAGAAGGTGTTGGATAACTTATACTACAGTCCCGACAGTCCGGCGGCCTATAGTGCATTGTCGGCTCTCTATCGAGCGGCCAAACCCCAGGGGGTACAACGCGCCCAAGTCCGAGATTGGTTAAGAAGACAAGACACCTATACCTTACATCGATCTGTCCGTCGCCATTTTCTACGGAACCGGGTCATCGTGGGAGGAATAGATGCCCAGTGGCAAGCGGATTTGGTCGATATGAGCGCCTTTGCCAAACACAACGATGAGAATCGGTATATCTTGACGTGCATCGATATCCTATCCAAGTATGCGTGGGTGGTACCCATCCGGACGAAAACGGGGGCAAATCTCATAGCGGCGTTCAAAGACATCTTCAAGACCGGGCGCAAACCTTTGTATTTGCAAACCGACGAAGGCACGGAATTCCAACAGACCGTTCCAAGCCTTTCTCAAGAAACAGAAGGTGTTTTTCTTCCATACGTACAACGAGACCAAGGCTTCCGTGGTGGAGAGGTTCAACAGGACATTCAAAGGCCGCATGTATAAATATTTCACCTATAAGAATACAAGGCGGTACATCGATGTTCTCCCGAAACTGGTGAGGGGTTACAATCGAGCCTATCATCGAAGTATAGAGAGAGCCCCCATTACCGTGACCCAACGCAATGAAGCCCAAGTCCGGCGTGTCTTGTACCCCAGGCCATCGCAGCGAACGACGAAGGCGGTGTACAAGGTCGGCGACCCTGTACGGATCAGTAAAGTCAAGGGCAAGTTCGAGAAAAGTTACTTGCCCAACTGGAGCGATGAGCACTTCCTGATTAAACGGCGCCTACCCCGACAGCGGCGAGTCTATGAACTGGAAGATCTCCAAGGGGAAACGTTGCTGGGGACGTTTTACGACACGGAATTACAGCCTGTTGTAAAAACACAGCAAGACTACTACACGGTGGAGCAGATTTTGAAAACGGAACGTCGACGTGGCAAACTGTTTCCTTTCGTGAAATGGCAAGGTTGGCCCAGTTCCTTCAATTCCTGGGTCGCGGCCAACCAGGTGAAACGACTATAAAGCCAGACACCACTGCCGTCCTCCTTCATTCCACGGCCGACTACAGTCCTATGGACCAACAGCAGCTGCCTCTGAAGACAGCGTCTCGCAAAACGCGCAAAGCGCAAGTGGGCTTTGGGGTGTTATTGCTAACCCTGCTGAGTGTGTTGTACGGAGGTGTGTTTTACGACGTAGCCTATGTCAGCACGTTACTTAACCAACTGAGAACACCAGGCACCAGCGAAACCGGTCTACAGAGAGCACCAGTCGTATCGAGCCCAGTCACCACCACACCCCGCGTACAAGCCACGTCGAGCTCTACACCTACACCAAGTACGCCCACTACGTCTGAACACCTACCGGATTTCATCCCTCACAGTGAACCGACGACCCACGTTGTACCCATCACCACCATCATCATCCCTGAACGTGAACAGACAACGACGACCGACGTTGTACCCACCACCACTCCAGTTCACTCGTACGAAATTTACAAGAGCGGGTTACCACGACAACGGATACACCTCGAACCATGGACCCTCGGTGGCAGCATCCCTTCACCTGCGTCATCGCAGGACCGACGGGCTCCGGCAAAACGCACTTCGTCAGGAAGCTCCTTCAACACGCCGACAGCATGATCACTCCACCCATTGCCAGAGTCGTGTGGTGTTACGGAGAATGGCAGGAAGCGTATGCAGCAATGCCCCACATCACGTTCGTGGAAGGCCTACCCAACCTGGCCGATTTGGAACCCGACACCTTGGTGGTTCTGGATGATCTCATGGCGGAGACGGATGCACGGGTCACCCAACTCTTACCAAAGGCAGCCATCATCGACGGCTCAGCATCATCTACATTGTGCAGAATCTGTTCAGTAAAAACAAAGAACATCGGAATATCAGCTTAAATGCCCACTACCTGGTGGTCTTCAAAAACCCGAGAGATACCACTCAACTGCTGCACCTGGCGAGACAGATGTATCCCGGCCGCACACCGTTTGCGTTGGAAGCCTTTAAAGATGCCACAACCCTTCAGCACGGGTATATGCTCTTCGACCTCAAGCAAGCCACCCCCGACCACCTTCGACTACGGACCGGCATCTTTCCCGGAGAGACCCACCACGTGTACATGCAAAAATAATGTAAACACACCCACAGTGGCGCCCCCAGCTGGGGTTTGTGTGTTTGATGATGGGGAATAATAAAAAGAATGAATACCACAGCAGGGTTGACTTTGTCTGTGAGGTGGATAAAAAGGGCAGAGTTGTGGGTTCTAGCATTAGTTGTACAGGATGTCTGCGCGAGTACGGAAGCACGCTCCCACGCTCCGTGTATTGAAGACGGCCCCACCCGAGTTAGTCCGAACCATTGTACGCGGTGCGGACCCTGACCTTGTACGCTGTCTGTGCGAGATCGGGTACAATCTGTTAAAAGGCAACGTACCACTGACTCCGGCTCAGAAGACCAAGTTGGCCAAGCATAAGACAGGTCTCCGAACCCTAGTCCACAAGCGGGTCCCTCAAACACAAAAGAAAAGGGTGTTACAGAAAGGCGGCTTTCTCGGGGCCATCTTAGCACCGTTGGCCGCTTCCGTGTTGGGTCCAGTATTGGGTGGACTCTTCGGCCGACAATGAACCACACGAAAAAAATGGTCCTCGTCGAACCACGGTTCCTGCAAAACCTCCAATCACCCTACCCTGTCCCACCTACGGTGAAGACCATAAACAGCCTCGATGGAGAGATGCAACAGATCTTACAGAGACCGGGGTTAAGCGACAGTGAGAAAGTACAACGGTACAATGAGACGCTTCAACGGTACATGACGTTCATGGACCAATACAAAACCCTGTCTACCCCAGCAACAGCAGCACCACCACCACCACCACCACCACCACGTGACAGACCGCTGACCTCAGCACCGCTCCAACAGCCGGGTGAGGTAGCCCCCACAGCCCCACAGTGGGTGGAAGACGAAGTGCTGAAGAGTGTACCTGCCTCGTTCAAGAAACAAGCTGGCCTGGTATTACAACGGATGAAACAGAATGCTAACATGACTTGGAATGATAAAGGCGAACTCCTGGTACAGAATCAGGTGGTCCCCGGCACCCACATGACGGATTTAGTGAATGATCTGATGCGTCAACGCAGATCGCACACCGATCCTCGAGGATGGGAGGTCTTCGCTCAAGGCTTGAAAGACATGCATGTACCACAGGAATTGGTGGGGAACCCCCACCGCTGGGCCTTTATGCAGCAAACCCAGCAATTGCCGAGTGGCCCACTACCTTCTTGGGAATCCGAATGGGAACCGGAGTCACCCCCCAAAACACCACCACAACGGGCACCTTCTTTTCGCGCCTATAAAAAAACACCCTTGATCAAGACACCCCACATCTCCAGAGCCGTGACACGTAGCAAGTCAACGCGACGAACACGACGCCGCACACAACCGCCCAAGGCCTGGAAGACCTATTAAAACCAACAGCAGCAGCAGGACAGCTCAGTCGCCATGTTTTACCTGACCCTACCCAGTAACAGTTCGCTGGATGTGTTTCCTGACAACACCGTGGCCAAGTACGTCACCCAGTTACCGCAACCGTTACATTTACCTGGCCGGTGGGAATGCGGCCTCGTGGATATCCAATACCCTTACTCGTGGTACAACGTGCGAGCCAATGAAGTGTGGTACGAGGTGACCTACGAAGGCAAAAACACCCGACTCACCCTGCCCGAAGGCCAATACGATACCCCCAAAGAGTTCATGGGTGGGCTGTCAAGACTGATGCATTATAAGGCGCTACGGGGGGTGACGAATACTTCAAGACCCATCAAAGCCTATCCCTTCAAGAATCACGTGGACTTCGATTACAACGCACACAACGACAAGGCACAGCTTATCGTCTCCGGCAAGGTGAGTGTCGTACTGAGTGCTATCCTACAGCAAATGCTGGGTTTCGATCTAAAGACGTTCGCTGGTCCCACCGAACACCATGGCGAGATGCCGATGGATATGAAGTCGGGTATGTACGGACTCTACGTCTACTCGGACGTGGTGGACAACCACATCGTGGGCGATATCAACACACCTCTGTTACGGGTGGTCCCCATTAAAAATAAGTATGGAGGTCAAGTCACCCACAGTTTCACCCACATGCTCTACTTGCCCGTACGACAAACTGACATCAACACGATCACGGTGGATATAAGAGATGACACGGGACGACCGGTGGCATTCGAACGAGGAAAAGTGGTGCTGACACTTCATTTTCGACAAGCACGTGCTCCCCACTTTGCATAATGAAAGTACCTTACGAGTGCGATGCACGCAGCTATGCCGACTATTATGCCCAACAGGCCGGGGGTGGCTTTCCGGTATTTAGCGGTGCACGCATGCAACGAGGACATGGTCTGGGGAACATACTCGGCAGCATTGTGAAAACGTTCCTGCCCTTGGTGACGCGTGGGGTGAAAGCAATCGGCAAACAAGCGGTACGCAGTGGACTGCAAGTGGCCGGTGATGTCTTGGGGGGTACGGCACCCAAAGAATCCTTGAAACGGCGGGCCAAAGAAGCGGGAGGCGTCTTGGTGGCCAAAGCACAACGCACCGTAGGGAATAAAAGAGCTGCCCCACCGAGACCACGCACCAGTCGACGACCGACCCAGCGACGACGCACATCCAAGAAGACAAAGGATATCTTTTCTTAAAACATGTCCTTAATCCACGCCGAGTCCTGCCCCTCCACCAACAGTGAATTTGATTTGTGGACCGTGCCGCCCACACAAACCAGTGTCGAACAAGGATTATGGGTGGAGCATCTCCCGCTCTCCAGCATCAACGAAACCGGGCCCATCGAGTTCACCATCAGTAATGCGGATACGGCCTATGTGGATTTAGCCCATACCTACTTGTATGTGAAAGCCAAGGTGGTCAATGGAGCTGGCACCAGAATCGCTGACCAAGCAACGGTGGGCCCGACGAATCTCTGGCTGCACTCGATGTTTCAGCAGGTGGATATTTTTCTCAGCGACAAACTCATCAGTGACTCCACCAACACGTACCCCTATCGAGCCTACATCGAGACACTGTTGTCGTATGGCCGAGAGGCTAAAAAATCTCAGCTGACAACCGCTTTATTCTACAGGGACACACCCGAGCACATGGACACGGCGGACAATGGGGGATATAACAAACGGAAGGCTTTCACTGCGAACAGTGCCTCGGTGGATATGATGGGTCGACTGCATGCAGACATGTTCATGCAAGACCGGTACCTCTTGAACAAGATCCCCATCAAAATCCGACTGATACGGGCGCCTCCGACCTTCGCCTTGATGGCCACTAACGTAGAGGGGCATGCAGCGGACTATAAGATTGTCATCCAAGACGCAGTCCTGTATGTCCGAAAAGTGAAACCGAATCCAGCCGTTCAATTGGGACACATGAAAGCCTTGGAAACAAAACCAGCCCAGTACCCTATCCGACGTGTACAAACCAAAGTGTTCTCTGTGCCTGCTGGAAATATGGGCGCCAACAAAGAAAACCTGTTCCTGGGGAAACTACCCAAGCGATTGATCCTGGCCTGTGTGGAAAATACCAGTTTCAGCGGAGCCTACCCAGAGAATCCGTTTGACTTTCAACATTTCGGCATCAATTTTGTGGCCCTGCATGTGGATGGACAACAGGTGCCAGCCACGGCCTTAACACCGAACTTTGGGCGGAGGAATTTCATTCGAGCCTATCAGAGCCTGTTTACAGCCACCGGTCAAATCAACCAGGACGAAGGGAATATGATCAGTCGGGAGGACTACGCGAACGGATACACGTTGTTCTGTTTCGATCTGACCCCCACCTTAGAGAACGACCATCAGCTGGCCCTGGCCAAGCAAGGCAACTTACGGTTGGAAATCCACTTTGCACGAGCCCTGGCGACCACCGTCAATGTGATCTGCTACGCCGAGTTTGACAACATCATTCAAGTGGACAAGGCGCGCAACGTCCTGTGTGACTTCTCCACCTAACATGGATACAGACCAGATAACCACCGTGCTGGAGAATGACCCAGAGACACGTAGGGTCTTTCAAGGGGTGTTCGCCCGAGATGTGTTTCCATTAGACCGTATGTATCCGGCTGCTTACGTTCTCAACACGGACCCGATGGATCGACCCGGTGAACACTGGGTGGCCGTGTACTTGACAGAACAGCAGGGGGAATACTTTGACCCGTACGGTCTGCCACCCCTCCATCCCGATTTAACAGACTTCATGGATCAAGGCACAGAGACGTGGTGTTGGAACAGTCAAACGTTGCAAAGCCTGACCAGTGGCGTGTGCGGACAATATTGCTTGTTTTACCTGTACCATCGATGCCGGGGAAGACCCTTATCTACTATCGTACAGATGTTTGACGAGTACCCCAGGCCGAGGACCGCGATGTACTCGTCTATGACTGGGCCGCCCATCATTTCAATGTACAAGCCCCGTTCTGGGCTTAAGTTAATGACAAGCCCCTTGTTCTGGGCTTCAATGTACAAGCCCCTTGTTCTGGGCTTCAGTTAATGACAAGCCCCTTGTTCTGGGCTTCAGTTAATTACAAGCCCCTTGTTCTGGGCTTGAGTTTTCACGTGGTTGTTCTCACGTTGTTGTTGTTCACTGAATAAAAAAAAAAATGAGATCTCACCAAAAAACCCTGTCTTGTGTGTTTTATTCCTAATGCATCAATGCCCAATGTGGAGATTCAGTCAAACTGAAATCAGTGGTGTAGGATGGGGCCAAAATGTAACCCATCAAGTTTAGAATGCAAGAGCACTATAGTAAAAAATAGAGAGCCAATGAAATCAGCCTACAGACCAAGTACGTGTCTTTGGTCTAGGTTTGGAGCGGGCATTTCATTGAGGTACGTGTATACGGTGAGTGAAAAGACTCGTCCAACACGTATAGATTATGTTGATGACTATAAGTTCTAGGTAACCCATCAAGGTTAGAATGCAAGAGCACTATAGTAAAAAATAGAGAGCCAATGAAATCAGCCTACAGACCAAGTACGTGTTTTTGGTCTAGGTTTGGAGCGGGCATTTCATTGAGGTACGTGTATACGGTGAGTGAAAAGACTCGTCCAACACGTATAGATTATGTTGATGACTATAAGTTCTAGGTAACCCATCAAGGTTAGAATGCAAGAGCACTATAGTAAAAATAGAGAGCCAATGAAATCAGCCTACAGACCAAGTACGTGTCTTTGGTCTAGGTTTGGAGCGGGCATTTCATTGAGGTACGTGTATACGGTGAGTGAAGAGACTCGTCCAACACGTATAGATTATGACTATAAGTTCTATGAGCATAATGCATGAAAGTGGCTTTGAACACCGTATTAGCCAATCAGTGGCCTAGAATGGAGCCAAAGGTAACCCATCCATGTCCAGAAAAACATTACCCGGGTATACAAGAACCCAGATGTAGGCGCGGACGTCAGCGAAAGCACACCGTGAGTACCCCAATTCGATTGGCTGATTGTTCGACCGCTGATTGGTTCTTTTTCTCGACCGCTGATTGGCTCTTTTTCTCGACCGCTGATTGGCTCTTTTTCTCGGCTGATTGGTCCACATGGAACTGCCCATCTTTCCCAGGTTCATCTAGAATCCCCTTTTTTTTGTGCTCAAGCTCTGACTATAGCGATACCGCAACATTGTCTCATTGGACATTGGACCGTCTGACCTGGAGGTGACCCTTTGACCTTTTGACCCGCGTCCGCGCGCGCGCACTGCCGGGGATGACGCAGGATGACGCGCGCGCGCGCGCGCGCTGCGGGGCGCTGGGGCGGGGCGGGAAAACACCCCGGCGGTTGAACATTGGAACTCTTGTGGGTTTGGAGGATGAACATACGGACGTCTAAGGGAAAAAATTGGAACTCTTCTATGTTTGGAGGTAGTGTTTAGTGAAAACCCGGAAGTGACGTGACAACCCACGTGACCTGCGTATATACTCCTGTAAAATAGAGCCGATTTTATTTCTTTGGAAGGGGCAAGGTCAATAGGACTTGCGCTTTTTATACTACTAAACTGTGAAGTAGATTACATCTTACATAGGCCTTAAGGCCGTGATATGCATATGAAGTATTCTGGGGCATGGTCAGTACTTCCCAATTTTCCCTTCGTCTACTACTCGCCGATTTTTTTATTTTTTTTATTATTATTTATTTATTTATTTATTTATTTATTTCCTCGAGAGCTTTAAAATAAGACCTCACTCTACCCAATCGGGCCACTAGTGCTCCACCTAGACTCCAACATGTCCACCCCGTATGGATTTATACATACTAATATCCCAGTATATAAGTGTATATGGGTCTATATGGATCTATATACAAGCCTACCCGGTACTTTCATAGTTTTTTCCATCGTATTCTACATGATCAACCTCATAGCTCATAGTAAAAGCCATAAAAAAAACCGACCACCCCTATACCCATACAGGCCAAATATAGCGGACATCATCTTCGCCTGGGAATTGGTCTAGTCCGAGTTGTCTCCCTTGCACCAAAGCGTATAGATGGGACTGTGGTTTGAACGGCGTTATTATCCGGGCAAATTGACCTTGAGCAGCCATTTTGTTAGCGTTTGTTACAATTTTCTTGCTGTTTTACCGCGCCCCGGGTAGGCATACGGAGGACGATTTCACTGATCATTGTGTTGTTTTCTGAGCTGGGGAACATTCTCTGTCGCAGTTTATAACGGAACTTTCTTCCTTTCGGTGTCCGCTGAGATCAATAATGTGACGAAACTCTGCATCATTCATCGCCTGCATGCATACCCGTCACACGTGGACTGTAATCGAGGGAGTGTGCTGTGTTGTGTTCGAGCGGACGCATAAATTTGTGTGATATCAGACAGGAAACGTGAAAATTGATATTCTTTCACAGATTTCGAAGTGTATACAGTTCTGGTGAGCTGAACGCAGCCTTTATGAGCAGCGATTGAACGATGATGTAGGCCACCGAACAGGTTTTGTGGAATCAACATTCTGTAACACTCCCCCCTCCCCCCTTGACTGGAGGGATTTTATCGGACATCTGCAGTACGGAACGCTATTTGTTGCATACATTCGCTTATCGTGGCAGTCCGTATAATTTGTCAATTTTTGTGTTTGGTTTCGTGAGAGAGGACGACATTGGTTTTCATCAGTGCAAAACTCCCGCCCCCCGACCCGCACCACAACAGTGAAAGCTGGTGGATGAAATTCTACTCCACGGGAACGGTAACGAATGAATGGAATATCTTACCAAACTCTCAGGTAGGATGTGGGTTTCAGGAGTTCACCGGGTGTGACAATTTCTTTATAATGATTTGTGATAAAAGCGGGTAAAACCTAATGTCAAAATCTCGTTGACGGTCACGGAGATGTCGATTTATTGCTGATCAGCTGATTTCCAGGACAGACAGACAAAACGCAAGCCAACAGCTCAGCAGTTTTACCGGACAGGCCAATGAATCGCATGTTATTTTCACTCGATTCATACGCTCGACTCTTCAAAATGGACTTGAAGAAGACGTTATGCGGGAACTGAAATCAATTTCTTGAAACTGCTGATATCTCTCGTGTGCGCCGGGCTTAACACCAGGAAGAGCCAGGAAACATGTGTGTATGTGCCGTTGGCCGAAATCATTTCATCCACGTGGTATACTGAACACCGGATTTACCGATGGAAATATCTGTGAATTTCGAAAAAATATATATGGAAATGAGATTGGTGGTGATACCCATATTTTTTTAGCATACGAATGCATCGTGATGAAGGCTTCATGGTGTGTTATACCCACCTAGGAAAAAAACAGCCCCATATCATCTGGACTAAACTCTTTTATCAGGTAAGCTACACTTTAGTACTATACTTGCGTTGAAACCCATGCAGACAACCTATTCAAATTTCAATGCATTGGCAACATAGCGTCGCACGAAATATACGCGCCCCTGTTGACCAGGATTTTTTTATACTCCCACAACAACAGACAATTTGAAGACAATTTTCTAGCGGGGTGTTTTCTTGAACATAATTGCTGTAATATACTCTTCTGTTTGTGGACGCTAAATATAGGGGAGAAAATGGCAACATTGTGACCAAACCATAACAGTTGACAGCTGTAAAAATAGATACCGTGTCATAAAATGAGAGAGAACGTTTCAATCTGCCAATTTTCGAGACGAAAATTTGTTCTTGACGAAATAGAAATGAACGCGAATCTATATTCTACAAAACATTTTTTCTTGACGAAATAGAAATGAACGCGAATCTATATTCTACAAAACACTAGAAAATATTAGCGTAGGTGAATTTTTTTAGACTCATTTTAGACTGTTTTGTGCTTTCATCGAAAGTGAAAACACATCTCGAAAAGTGTGTAGCAGTGTCGATATAAATCTTCAACCTAGATGTAAAAATAGATACCGTGGCATAAATTAGAGAGAGCATTTCAGTACACCTCAAAAAAATGAAACCTGGACGGGTATCCTTCATCTCGAGGGGACGCAAGTTCGATTCTTGCTTTCATTATGTGAGTATGTGTTGGACATGTGATCTTTAAATTTTATTATCATCAATACACCTAAACGGTATAGTTCAACCCCACCCCCAGCCCAACCGATGCCCCTTCATAAATACTTCACATTGATACCTCACTCGACCCCACTGGACCAGTAGTCAATCCCCTAGCTCCAAAAAGGCTATTTCCATACCCTTCGGCCACCGCGCATGCGCAGAATGCCGATACTTCAACCCCACACCCAGCCCATCAGATGCTCCTTCACCTAAGCTTCACTTTGATACCTCACTCGACCCCATCGGTCCATTAGTGGCTCCCCTAGCTCCAAACCGGCTATTTCCATACCCTTGGGTCACCGCGCATGCGCAGAATGCCGATATTTCAACCCCACACCCAGCCCATTACATGCCCCCTCACATAGGCTTCACATTGATACTTCACTCGACCCCACTGGACCAGTAGTCAATCCCCTAGCTCCAACACGGCTATTTCCATACCCTTCGGCCACCGCGCATGCGCAGAATGCCGATATTTCAACCCCACACCCAGCCCATTAGATGCCCCCTCCCCTAAGCTTCACTTGGATACCTCACTCGACCCCATCAGACCATTTTATCTAGGGACTACTTTTTCTCCGCGGAAGGTTTTTCCCGCGACCGAATCACCGCCAGACATGACCGCGGATGAATGCGGATAGGCAAGCAAGCAGACAGACAGGCTGGCAGGCAGGTCAGGTAAGTCAGATTGAATACACCCCTATCCTAAAAATGGACTCCTTTTATACGTTTTTCTACAGGCCGCCATCTTGTACCCAGCACCCACCACCCACACATAGGCCGCCATCTTGTACCCAGCACCCACCACCCACACATTAGGCCGCCATCTTGTACCCAGCACCCACCACCCACACATTAGGCCGCCATCTTGTACCCAGCACCCACCACCCACACATTAGGCCGCCATCTTGTACCCAGCACCCACCACCCACACATAGGCCGCCATCTTGTACCCAGCACCCACCACCCACACATTAGGCCGCCATCTTGTACCCAGCACCCACCACCCACACATTAGGCCGCCATCTTGTACCCAGCACCCACCACCCACAGATTAGGCCGCCATCTTGTACCCAGCACCCACCACCCACACGCCGCCATCTTGTACCCAGCACCCACCACCCACACATTAGGCCGCCATCTTGTACCCAGCACCCACCACCCACACATTAGCCGCCATCTTGTACCCAGCACCCACCACCCACACATTAGGCCGCCATCTTGTACCCAGCACCCACCACCCACACATTAGGCCGCCATCTTGTACCCAGCACCCACCACCCACACATTAGGCCGCCATCTTGTACCCAGCACCCACCACCCACACATTAGGCCGCCATCTTGTACCCAGCACCCACCACCCACACATTAGGCCGCCATCTTGTACCCAGCACCCACCACCCACACATTAGGCCGCCATCTTGTACCCAGCACCCACCACCCACACATTAGGCCGCCATCTTGTACCCAGCACCCACCACCCACACATTAGGCCGCCATCTTGTACCCAGCACCCACCACCCACACATTAGGCCGCCATCTTGTACCCAGCACCCACCACCCACACATTAGGCCGCCATCTTGTACCCAGCACCCACCACCCACACACACGCATGCGCACACCACCAATTGTGACGTCACCACAGGTTCTGCGCATGCGCAGTGAGGCGCTCAGTAATCAATTTAGCCTTTGTATACTACTCACGTGTCATAAACGAGCCAACCAACGAAAGAAGAAAGTGGATGCAGTTCCTATGGTTTCTAAATGCTAGTAAGGGGCCAGTAGTATAGTCTACGGAAAAAAAGGTCTCATTTTGCAGGGGGAGGTAACTCTTGCATCCGACAGGGGGCGCCACCAGCTCAAGGCATGTACTGACATGTTCTGGATTGCATCAGCCTTGGCTGGGTGCCAAGTTTTATAATTGGCTGGGGACAGAGGTGAAGTGCACTATAGTTCCGGCAACCTTTCACCTCGAATTCTTCCGCGGTGATGCGGTCATGTCTCTCGGTGATGCGGTCGCCTCTGCGGAGAAAAAGTGGTCCCCAGAAAACAAATACGCTGCATGGTCCGATTGGGTCGAGTGAGGTATCAAAGTGAAGCATTCGTGAAGGGACATCTGATGGGCTGGGTGCGGGGTTGAAATAGCGCCATTCTGCGCATGCGCGGTGGCCAAAGTGTATGGAAATAGACGTTTTGGGGTCTAGGAGAGCCACCATTGGGCCGATTGAGTCGAGTGAGGTATCCATATGAAGCATTCGTGAAGGGGCATCTGACTGGACTAGTGGTTTGGGCGTTGTCACCATTCTGCGCATGCGCAGACAGGGAATTGTGGGAAAAGTGTATGGAAATATACGTTTTGGGGTCTAGGTAAGCCCCTAGTGGGCCGATTGGGTCGAGTGAGATATCAATGTGAAGCATACATGAGGGGGCATCCGACGGACTGGGTGTGGGTTGAAATATCGGCATTGTGAGCTTGCGCAGACAGGGAATTATGGGAAAAGGGTATGGAGATAGACGTTTTGGGATCTAGGTAAGCCCCTAATGGGCCGATTGGGTCGAGTGAGGTATCAAAGTGAAGCATTCTTGAAGGGGCATCCGACAGGGTGGGTGACACGTGGAACTAACGTCATTCTCCGCATGCGCGGTAGACCAAGTGTATGAAAATAGACGTTTTGGGATCTAGGAGAGCCCCTAATGGGCCGATGGAGTCGTATGGGATATCAATGTGAAGCACACATGAGGGGGCATCTGCTTGCACTAGTGGCACGGGCGTTGTCACCATTCTGCGCATGCGCAAACAAGGAATTGTGGGAAAAGGCTATGGAAATGGACGTTTTGGGGTTTAGGGGAGCCACTAATGGTCCGACTGGGTCGAGAGAGGTATCAAAGTGAAGCATTCTTGAAGGGGCATCCAACAGGGTGGGTGACACGTGGAACTGACGTCATTCTCCGCATGCGCGGTAGATCAAGTGTATGAAAATAGACGTTTTGGGATCTAGGAGAGCCCCTAATGGGCCGATGGAGTCGTATGGGGTATCAATGTGAAGCACACATGAGGGGGCACCCGCCTGGACTAGTGTCTCGGTCGTTGTCACCATTCTGCGCAGGCGCAAACAGGGAATTGTGAGCAACGCCCGCCAACGCCAAGCTCAACGCTTCAACCCCCTGGTGAATTAGCCCAAAAGCTCTGATTTTCATGGAATTGTCGCTAATTCATTGGAAATGCAGTTACGCCCGTCAACGTCCGCCTTAACGCCCTAGCATAACAATTTGACGCCATGATATAGACAGATGAGAGAAGAAGAACAACAACAAGGATGAGAGAACAACAACAACAACAACAAGTTTTTTTATTCATATAGTTTATTTTCCCCTCCATCATAACATACCCACGCTGGGGGAGCCGCGTTGGGTATGTTTACAATTTAAGAATACTCTTGTCCAATCAGAGAACACCATTTTGTCCTGCCATATTCGTTCTTGCCCGTTAGATGTATTCTCGGCTGCACTTGTCCAATCAGAAGCCGTCCTTAAGAAAGTCCCATCTTCGGCCCTGTTCGCTCTCATCCGTTTGTTCTAATCGGCGTCGGTCAGGCCTGGATATTCGTTGGGCAGCATATCCTGAAACAGTTGTTTGCGCATTCTTATCGCATTTTCCAGGGCCTCGGTGGGTGGTAATCCAATAGCCTCTTCCAAGTGACGCTTGGTCTTCATGATGGATCTGTGCGTGGGGTCGCCTTTCATTTCAAGCGGTGGTAAGGTATACTGTTCATAGATCGCCATGGCTGTTTTCCTGATGCGGGGCCCCATTTCGGTGTATTGCTGTTGTAAGTTACCCTGTCCCGCGTCCTCGATCGCTTCAGCGTGAGTATTGATAGCTGCTGTCACAATACGATCCCAGAAGGTAGGTTCTGCCTCACTTTCCTGGGATGTAGGCTGACCATCTGAGGTCAAGCTCTCCATATCAGTAGATAGACTGTCAGCAATCTTGGATTCGGTATCAGTCGATACACTCTCATCGATCTCTGTATCAGCATCCGATTCAACGGACTCCTCGGCGTATTCAATCCCATGTATATTTTTCTGGTGTCGCATCATATCGTAATGTCTGGTGAACGTTCACACTCGGAACAAGTATAAGCCATGTTGACGGTTGAACGTCGACTGTGCGTATTTTGGGAACACACTCGCTTTCATAGACAGTAACACCCGCCAACGCCCACTGTTACGCCTTAACGCCCATTATGTACACCTTGACGCTCGTCTCAACGCTTTAACACACTTTCTTAACGCTTTAACGTCGTTTAATGATGCGTTCAAACAAATGCTGCTTTTGTGCTATTGCTCTGACATACGCCGCTTTCCAGTTCATGCCCGAGGTTTTCAACATCGACGCTGTTCTTTCGATTTCCAAATGCACTGGGTCCTTGTGCAACAATTTCATATGGGTCACGAGGTCGACATACTGCTGACGTGAAGCCCGTCGTAGTCTGGGTGCCAATCTGTTATGGGCTAAAATTGTGGCTTCCTCTTTCGAATACCCTTTGCGTTGAAACTTGTTTTCTGTGACCGCCAACATCTCGCCTATCTCGGCGTCCATACTTTCTTTGAACAAATCCTTCCATAGCCTCGAGTTCACATTATGTTTTTCAACCTCGGGTTGGTCCTTCACGGTTGGGTGATATTTCGGGGCTGGTGGTATGAAGGAGGCCCGCTGTACGGGGGTGGGTTGCTGCTCTGTCAGGAGTGGACTCGGCGGATGGTGTAGAGGCTGCAGTGATTCCTCGCCGGGTAACAGGTGGGTCGTCAGCCGACGATCTTCGGGGGTATGGGCTTTCAAATCTACGAACAGGTAGCCGTACGGACGTTTTGTCGCCCCTTGAAACGCCTGCATGAAATGGTCGATGTTCTGAGGATAAATTCGATTACCAAACACACGGATTTGTGCTCTGTCAATGGGATTGGAGAACAACACAAAGTATTGGCAGTTCAAGGCAATATCTCTGGACGCCCACCCTTGAGGAAAGAGATTCTGTGTCAAATAAATGACGGACAGATTCCGATGATGGGATCCTTTAGTAAACAAGTCGGCGACGTGTGAATTGTCCTTGGCCGCACTCATCAGATCATCTAGCACTACCACGTTGGTCTGCTCGGGGTCAAAGTAATACGGTTCGTTTATGTCGTGGGGAATCCCTGGGACGAAGCTCACATTCTGTAACCTTGTAGTTTCGTAGGCGGGCTGCCATTGGCTATAACATCAAACAACATGTGTCGGAGCTGGGGTTGCCACATCTCCCTCTAAGAACTTCATCACCCAGGACGTCTTTCCACATGCCGTAGGGCCGCTCACCGCCATCGTATAGGGATGCTCTACTGCTCTTGTTGGACCTATAGCGGGACTCGGCTGTGTCTCTTGGTGGTGTTTGCGTTGAATGTGCCTGAGCATACTATCGCGACGAGAGAAGGTTCTCTGACAGAACGTACACGTACACGACATGTTCATCAGTCGACCAATACATATGGACTGATGATGGACCCTGTACCCTATAGCCCGCGGGGAATAGGGTACACCAGGGTGCGGGTGCAGCACAGGTACACGCGCATGCCTGCGATGACGTCATGTCCGAGCTCTGAGCTCCGCAAGCTTTGAGCTCCGAGAGCTCCGATCCAAGAGCTCTGCCTCACGGGGGCTACCACCACCACCGGGCGTTGACGCGTTGGTGGCGTTGGTGGTGGTGGCGTTGGTGGCGTTGGTGGTGGCGTTGGTGGCGTTGGTGGTGGTGGTGTTGGTGGCGTTGGTGGTGGTGTTGGTGGTGTGTGGCGGTGGTGTTGGTGGAGTTGGTGGTGGTGTCTGTGGTGGTGGTCAGTAAATATAGGAACAAACATGTGTCCATCATCAGTCCATATGTATTGGTCGACTGATGAACATGTCGTGTACGTGTACGTTCTGTCAGAGAACCTTCTCTCGTCGCGATAGTATGCTCAGGCACATTCAACGCAAACACAACCAAGAGACACAGCCGAGTCCCGCTATAGGTCCAACAAGAGCAGTAGAGCATCCCTATACGATGACGGCGAGCGGCCCTACGGCATGTGGAAAGACGTCCTGGGTGATGAAGTTCTTAGAGGGAGATGTGGCAACCCCAGCTCCGACACGTGTTGTTTGGTGTTATAGCCAATGGCAGCCCGCCTACGAAACTACAAGGTTACAGAATGTGAGCTTCGTCCCAGGGATTCCCCACGACATAAACGAACCGTATTACTTTGACCCCGAGCAGACTAACGTGGTAGTGCTAGATGATCTGATGAGTGCGGCCAAGGACAATTCACACGTCGCCGACTTGTTTACTAAAGGATCCCATCATCGGAATCTGTCCGTCATCTATTTGACACAGAATCTCTTTCCTCAAGGGAGGGCGTCCAGAGATATTGCCTTGAACTGCCAATACTTTGTGTTGTTCTCCAATCCCATTGACAGAGCACAAATCCGTGTGTTTGGTAGTCGAATTTATCCTCAGAACATCGACCATTTCAGGCAGGCGTTTCAAGGGGCGACAAATCGTCCGTACGGCTACCTGTTCGTAGATTTGAAAGCCCATACCCCCGAAGATCGTCGGCTGACGACCCACCTGTTACCCGGCGAGGAATCACTGCAGCCTCTGCACCATCCGCCGAGTCCACTCCTGACAGAGCAGCAACCCACCCCCGTACAGCGGGCCTCCTTCATACCACCAGCCCCGAAATATCACCCAACCGTGAAGGACCAATCCGAGGTTGAAAAACATAATGTGAACTCGAGGCTATGAAAGGATTTGTTCAAAGAAAGTATGGACGCCGAGATGGGCGAGATGTTGGCGGTCACAGAAAACAAGTTTCAACGCAAAGGGTATTCGAAAGAGGAAGCCGCAATTTTAGCCCATAACAGATTGGCACCCAGACTACGACGGGCTTTACGTCAGCAGTATGTCGACCTCGTGACCCATATGAAATTGTTGCACAAGGACCCAGTGCATTTGGAAATCGAAAGAACAGCGTCGATGTTGAAAACCTCGGGCATGAACTGGAAAGCGGCGTATGTCAGAGGAATAGCACAAAAGCAGCATTTGTTTGAACGCATCATTAAACGACGTTAAAGCGTTAAGAAAGTGTGTTAAAGCGTTGAGACGAGCGTCAAGGCGTACATAATGGGCGTTAAGGCGTAACAGTGGGCGTTGGCGGGTGTTACTGTCTATGAAAGCGAGTGTGTTCCCAAAACACGCACAGTCGACGTTCAACCGTCAACATGGCTTATACTTGTTCCGAGTGTGAACGTACGTTCACCAGACATTACGATATGATGCGACACCAGAAAAATATACATGGGATTGAAAACGCCGAGCAGTCCGTTGAATCGGATGCTGATACAGAGATCGATGAGAGTGTATCGACCGATACCGAATCCAAGATTGCTGACAGTCTATCTACTGATATGGAGAGCTTGACCTCAGATGGTCAGCCTACATCCCAGGAAAGTGAGGCAGAACCTACATTCTGGGATCGTATTGTGACAGCAGCTATCAATACTCACGCTGAAGCGATCGAGGACGCGGGACAGGATAACTTACAACAGGCATACAGCGAAATGCAGCCCCGCATCAGGAAAACAGCCATGGCGATCTATGAACAGTATACCTTACTACCGCTTGAAATGAAAGGCGACCCCACGCACAGGTCCATCATGAAGACCAAGCGTCACTTGGAAGAGGCTATGGGGTTACCACCCACCGAGGCCCTGGAAAATGCGATAAGAATGCGCAAACAACTGTTTCAGGATATGCTGCCCAACGAATATCCAGGCCTGACCGACGCCGATTAGAACAAACGGATGAGAGCGAACAGGGCCGAAGATGGGACTTTCTTAAGGACGGCTTCTGATTGGACAAGTGCAGCCGAGAATACATCTAACGGGCAAGAACGAATATGGCAGGACAAAATGGCGTTCTCTGATTGGACAAGAGTATTGTTAAATTGTAAACATACCCAACGCGGCTCCCCCAGCGTGGGTATGTTATGATGGAGGGGAAAATAAACTATATGAAAAAAACCTTGTTGTTGTTGTTCTCTCAACCTTGTTGTTGTTCTTCTTCTCTCATCTGTCTATATCATGGCGTCAAGTTGTTATGCTAGGGCGTTAAGGAGGACGTTGACGGGCGTAACTGCATTTCCAATGAATTAGCGACAATTCCATGAAAATCAGAGCTTTTGGGCTAATTCACCAGGGGGTTGAAGCGTTGAGCTTGGCGTTGGCGGGCGTTGCTCACAATTCCCTGTTTGCGCATGCGCAGAATGGTGACAACGACCGAGACAATAGTCCAGACGGGTGCCCCCTCATGTGTGCTTCACATTGATACCTCATACGGCTCTATCGGCCCATTAGGGGCTCTCCTAGCTCCCAAAACGTCTATTTCCATACCCTTTTCCCACAATTCCCTGTCTGCGCATGCGCAGAATGGTGACAACGCCCGGGCCACTAGGGCAAGCAGATGCCCCCTCATGTGTGCTTCACATTGATACCCCATACGACTCCATAGGCCCATTAGGGGCTCTCCTAGATCCCAAAACGTCTATTTTCATACACATGCGCAGAATGACGTCAGTTCCACGTGTCACCCACCCTGTCGGATGCCCCTTCAAGAATGCTTCACCTTGATACCTCACTCGACCCAGTCGGACCATTAGTGGCTCCCCTAGACCCCAAAACGTCCATTTCCATAGCATTTTCCCACAATTCCCTGTTTGCGCATGCGCAGAATGGTGACAACGCCCGAACCACTAGTCCAGTCAGATGCCCCCTCATGTGTGCTTCACAGTGATACCTCACTTGACCCAATCGGCCCATTAGGGGCTTACCTAGATCCCAAAACGTCTATCTCCATACCCTTTTCCCATAATTCCCTGTCTGCGCATGCGCAGAATGCCGATATTTCAACCCACACCCAGTCCGTCGGATGCCCCCTCATGTATGCTTCACATTGATATCTCACTCGACCCAATCGGCCCACTAGGGGCTTACCTAGACCCCAAAACGTATATTTCCATACCCTTTTCCCACAATTCCCTGTCTGCGCATGCGCAGAATGGTGACAACGCCCAAACCACTAGTCCAGTCAGATGCCCCTTCACGATGGCTTCACATGGATACCTCACTCGACTCAATCGGCCCAATGGTGGCTCTCCTAGACCCAAAAACGTCTATTTCCATACACTTTGGCCACCGCGCAAGCGCAGAATGGCGCTATTTCAACCCCGCACCCAGCCCATCAGATGCCCCTTCACGAATGCTTCACTTTGATACCTCACTCGACCCAATCGGACCATGCAGCGTATTTGTTTTCTGGGGACTACTTTTTCTCCGCGGAGGCGACCGCATCACCGCCAGACATGACCGCATCACCGCGGAAGAATTCGAGGTCAAAGGTTGCCGGAACTATAGTGCACTTCACCTCTGTCCCCAGCCAATTATAAAACTTGGCACCCAGCCAATGCTGATGCAATCCATAACATGTCAGTACATGCCTTGAGCTGGTGGCGCCCCCTGTCGGATGCAAGAGTTACCTCCCCCGGCAAAATGAGACCTTTTTTCCGTAGACTATACTACTGGGGCCCTTAGTGAGCTTCCAAAAATGGCACCAATTACTGTCCAAGTCAGTCTATTTGCAAGCTGGTGAAGATTGCCCCAATAGATATCCGGCGAGCTGGAGAATGACCTAAAGGTCATATCACGTCATTCTCCACAACAGGGTTGTTTCGATGCACACAGAAGATCTGAATCCGCTAGAGTTGCGTCCCCTCTTGGAGGCATACGAGAGTGACGGTGTGAACAGGAATGTAAATAACGAATCTCACAAAGCGAGGAACGCAAAATTATAACTTGGTGGAACAGAGAACAGAGAATTAAATATAGGAAAATACGGTGAACGTGGAATACGTCCAGAATGTGTGTACGCAAAATTGGTTTTCTTCCGAACTGAGAACGGATAATGAAAAATACAATGATAATACAATGATAATGAAAATGTACAATGGTAAAGTCTCTTTATTTCCACTCCCAGAAGATCCTAGGCAATCCATTGGTCGACCGCGGTCACGTGCCGTTGGGATAAAAATACAGATCAAACTGCACTTGGTGACCCGTCGGCTGCTACATTGTAAACAATGGCTGTCAAACGGTTTGCAAGCCACACGAGTGTGGAAGTAGAAGCGAAAAGAATAAATCTACAGGCAGCCAACACTCTCAAATCAAATGAAAAGAATGCTAAAATTCTGAGGGAATACCTGAAAGAAAAAGGCGAAGATACAACTTTTGAAGAGTTCTCGGCAGAAAAACTTGCAGCGGTTCTGGAAACTTTTTACTTGGATTTGCGGCGAACTGACGGTGAGTTGTATAAAGTCAACTCTCTTGCCAGTGTCAGATATGGCATCAACAGGTGCCTCAGAGCTCCCCCATTCAACAAACAGTTTGATATTATAAAGGACCCCCTTTTCCAAAGAGCCAATGACACTTTTCGATCCGCAGTAAGCGAGTTGAAGCGCGAGGGAAAGGGGGACACGCAACACCACCCTACAATTTCTGAAACGGATCTAAGAAAGTTGTACACATCGCTGCATACAAGCCCCGAAACTCCATGTGGACTGGCTAACAAGGTTCAATTTGATATTCGCCTCTACTTCTTCAGGCGAGGTGCTGAAAACATGCATCTAATGACGAAGTCTACATTTGAGGTGTGTTCACAAGAAGCTGGAGTCAAATATGTGAAAAAAAGAAAAGATGAACTCACCAAAAATCACCGGGAAGGGGACCGAGAACTTATCACAGCCATCATGCCTGAGAGCCCAGGAAGCCCTCTTTGTCCCGTTGCATCGTACATCAAGTACATATCCAAATTACACCCTCAGAATGAACGTCTCTGGCAGAGACCGCTTGATAGTTATGTGGAGGATGAATCCTGGTTCTGTAACACACCCATAGGTGTCAACACTCTACAGAAATTCATGCCATCTCTCAGCAAAATGTGCGAGTTATCCGCCAACTACAGCAACCACTCAATTCGTGCCACTGGAGCCACTGTCCTGTCCAAAAATAAGTTTGGTCCTGCCCAAATAATGTCCGTAACTGGCCATAAAAGCGTGGCCTCGTTGGCAGTATACCAGCGTGTTGGAGATGTTGGAGTGTGAAATCAGCCACATTTTGGGATATTATAAGTTATCCTGTCCCGGCGAGTTTGATACTGAATTTTATCCTGTTTCCTGGCGAAAATGCCACACGACCGCGAAGCACTCACACTCCAATGTCCAATGGTAAAGTCTCTATATCCCAAAATGTGGTTGATTTCACACTCCAAAATCCATAATGTACACTGGCAAAGTCTCTATATCCCAAAATGTGGCTGATTTCACTGATTCCACTCCAGAATATACATGTACAATGGTAAAGCTCTATATCCCAAAATGTGGCTGATTTCACCCCCCAATGATTCCACTCCAGAATATACAATGGCAAAGTCTCTATATCCCAAATGTGGCTGATTTCACGCCTCAATGATTCCACTCCAGAATATACAATGGTAAAGTCTCTATATCCCAAAATGTGTCTGATTTCACACTCCAATGTCCAATGGCAAAGTCTCTATATCCCAAAATGTGGCTGATTTCACATTCCAATGTCCATAATATACAATGGTGAAGCTTTATATCCCAGAATGTGGCTGGTTCCACACCCCAATGTCCATAACATACAATGGTAAAGCTCTATATCCCAAACTGTGGGTGATTTCACACCCCAATATCCATAATATACAATGGCAAAGTCGCTATATCCCAAAATGTGGCAGATTTCACACTCCAATGTCCATAATGTACAATGGTAAAGTCTCTATATCCCAAAATGTGGCTGATTTCACACCCCAATGTCCATAATGTACAATGACAAAGTCTCTATATCCCAAAATGTGGCTGATTTCACTGATTCCACTCCAGAATATACAATGGTAAAGCTCTATATCCCAAAATGTGGCTGATTTCATCCCCCAATGATTCCACTCCAGAATATACAATGGCAAAGTCTCTATATCCCAGATGTGGCCGATTTCACACTCCAGTGATTCCACTCCAGAATATACAATGGCAAAGTCTCTATATCCCAAATGTGGCTGATTTCACGCCCCAGTGATTCGACTCCAGAATATACAATGTTAAAGTCTCTATATCCCAAAATGTGGCTGATTTTACACTCCAATGTCCATAATGTACAATGTTAAGGCGCTATATCTCAAAATGTGGCAGATTTCACACCCCAATGATTACCGATACACTCCAGAATATACAATGTCAAAGTCTCTATACAGCCAAATGAAGCGGATTCACGCCCCAATGTCCATAATATGCAATGGTAAAGCTCTATATCTCAAAAAGTGGCTGATTTCACACCCCAAAGTCCATAATATACAATGGTGAAGCTCTATACCCCAAAATGTGGCTGGTTTCACACCCCAATGTCCATAACATACAATGGTAAAGCTCTATCTCCCAAACTGTGGGTGATTTCACACCCCAATATCCATAATATACAATGGCAAAGTCGCTATATCCCAAAATGTGGCTGATTTCACACTCCAATGTCCATAATGTACAATGGTAAAGTCGCTATATCCCGAAATGTGGCTGATTTCACACTCCAATGTCCAATGGAAAAGTCTCTATATCCCAAAATGTGGCTGATTTCACACTCCAATGTCCATAATGTACAATGGCAAAGTCTCTATATCCCAAAATGTGGCTGATTTCACTGATTCCACTCCAGAATATACAATGGTAAAGCTCTATATCCCAAAATGTGGCTGATTTCACGCCCCAATGATTCCACTCCAGAATATACAAAGGCAAAGTCTCTATACCCCAAATGTGGCTGATTTCACACTCCAATGATTTCACTCCAGAATATACAATGGCAAAGTCTCTATATCCCAAATGTGGCTGATTTCACGCCTCAATGATTCCACTCCAGAATATACATTGGTAAAGTCTCTATATCCCAAAATATGTCTGATTTCACACTCCAATGTCCAATGGCAAAGTCTCTATATCCCAAAATGTGGCTGATTTCACATTCCAATGTCCATAATATACAATGGTGAAGCTCTATATCCCAGAATGTGGCTAGTTTCACACCCCAATGTCCATAACATACAATGGTAAAGCTCTATATCCCAAACTGTGGGTGATTTCACACCCCAATATCCATAATATACAATGGCAAAGTCGCTATATCCCAAAATGTGGCTGACCTCACACTCCGATGTCCATAATGTACAATGGTGAAGTCGCTATATCCCGACTTGTGACTGATTTCACACTCCAATGTCCAATGGAAAAGTCACTATATCCCAAAATGTGGCTGATTTCACACTCCAATGTCCATAATGTACAATGGCAAAGTCTCTATATCCCCAAATGTGGCTGATTTCACTGATTCCACTCCAGAATATACAATGGTAAAGCTCTATATCCCAAAATGTGGCTGATTTCACGCCCCAATGATTCATTTCATTCATTTCATTTATTCACCAATATAATAAAAAAGATTATACAGTTCGGCGATAGTTACCAACAATATTCAAAATAGGTTAGCCGATATAAATAAATATGTATTGGCGGGATTAAAACCCCATGGGGCTTGTTTTATCGCTATATTACTAAACAAAATAGCTTAAATAGTATTGGCGAACATTTAAGAAGTATTGTATAAATTAATCATTCCGCGTGCATCTCCTGTCGATAGCATACACGCTGGTTGGACTATGCATGCATGCAACGAGACGGTAATCGAGATGAAAATAAGTGAACAATAGAATAAAACGTACACAACAATACACGAACAAATCAAGCACATGAACATTCTCGATAATAGTACTACGTGCATGCAAGTCTGCCAGCATAAAAAAATCAGTTATAACGTTATTTCTCTAACAGATGTACTTTCAGCTTTGATTTAAAGAGAGATATTGAGCAGATTTCTTTAAGTAGAGAGGACAAACTATTCCAGACTCTTGGTGCCTTTATTTTCAAAGAATAGTAAGTAATGTCGGTAGGATAAAATGGTCTGTACAGGTTACTAGAGTTGGATTGTCTAGTAGAATAGTGATGGACCTCCGCAATTCTCGTGAAGATAGAACGCATCGAAACCGGTAATGTATTTGGGTGGTGGACAAATTTGTGAACAAACAAAAGTGTATGATAATCATTCAAATATAGGAGGGGAAGAATGTTCAATTTTGAGAATAGAGGGCCGGTGTGCTCCAGTTTGCCTGAGAGTGATATTACCCGTATAGCTCTCTTTTGAAGCATTACGAGAGAATGCAAATGAGTATGGTAAGTATTACCCCAAACTAGGTTGCAATACGAAATGTATGGATAAATTAACGAGTAATACAAAATAAATAAAGTTTTTTTATTCAAATGTTCTTTGACGTGATTAATAATTCCAATATTTCTTGATATCTTCTTGGATAGTTCTGTAATATGTGTTGTCCAATTCAATTTATCATTGAAGTAGACCCCGAGAAATTTAAAGTTATCTACTTGCTCAATGTTATTTCCAGATATGCGAATATTTAGTCCAGGTATATCGCGACATCTTTTGGCGGGTTTTATGAACATAAACTTCGATTTCTTTGTATTTAACGTTAGTCGATTACATTGAAACCAACAGTTGAGTTTGTCAAGTTCTATACAAATATTTTCAGATAAAGCAACGGGATCCAATCCAGATAGATGAACACATGTATCATCAGCGAAGAGAATGGTGTTCAATAAAGATGAGACATTCACTATATCGTTAATGTAAATGAGAAATAATAATGGGCCCAATATAGATCCTTGGGGAACACCGCAAGTTATAGGTAGTGACTTAGATAGTGTATTATTGTAAGATGTCATTTGTGAGCGAGATGTTAAATAACTGCGGAACCAGTCATTTTGTATGCCACGGAACCCATAATAATCCAATTTTTTTAAAAGTATGTCATGATTAACGGTATCAAATGCTTTTGATAGGTCCAGAAATGTTGCGATACTATAATGTTTAGCTTCTTTCGCGGTGATTAATTTTTCTTGTAGTGATAGAACGGCTAAACAAGTGGAGTGATTTGCTCGAAATCCAAATTGATCACCAACCAGGATGTTGTTGTCTTCTAGAAAGCTAGTCATTCGTGTCACCATTAGCTTTTCAAATGTCTTACTAAAGCGTGGTAGAACAGATACGGGTCGATAATTTTCAATGAGACACCTTGGGCCAGATTTATAGATAGGTGTAACTTTGGCAGTTTTTAAGGAATTTGGGACAATTCCAGACCGAAAAGATAAGTTTATTATCATCGAAAGGGGAACCGCTATGTACGTGGAGACCAGTTTTACAACAGATATTCGTATCTGGTCAACGCCAGGTGCGCTATTTTTTAAATCTGTAAGAACTTCCACTATTTCGTCCGGGTTACTGGGTTCCAGCTGAAATTCTATATCAAACTGTTTATCCAGAAACTCCTCAAAACAGATTGACGGAGTGGGGCGCTTGTCATCGAGATCTCGTGCAATATTAGTAAAATAAGTATTAAAACTATCGGCAATTGTTTCCGGATCAGAGATCTGGAGACCATCAACACTGAAAACAGAAGGCAACTTACTGGATTTGTTTCTGTTCAAAAGTTCATTTAATGTCTTCCAAGTGCCTTTAATATCGTTATTTGTCTGATTAAACTTATCCTCGTAGTATTTCTTTTTAGCCAAGTGAAGCGTATGATTTAATTTGTTCCTGTATCGCTTATATTGATGGGTTATGTCGTCGTTCTTCCTGTTGATGTGGAGTTTGAATAGCCGATTTTTCTCACGGATTGATTTTAATATGCCATAACTTATCCAGGGTTTCGATATTTTTGCCTTTTTTACTATTTTTGTGATAAGAGGGAAACATTCATTGCATATTGTGCTAAATTCGTTCAGAAATAGGTCCAGAGCAGTATCCACATCGGAAGGATCTGAATCGATGACTTGACTCCAGTTAGTATTCTTAATTTTTTCTATAAACGGTTGTTTTTGCTCAGAGGATGTCCTACGATAACTAAAACTCGATTCTTTAGAACTGATCTCATCTATACTCTTATTTATATGGAATACAGGAAAATGGTCGGTCACATCTGAAAGAAGTATACCAGAGAGAAGTCCACCTTCGTGGAAATTTGAATAAATATTGTCGATTAAAGAAGCGGAATTGGATTTGACCCGAGTTGGTTTGGTTATCTTAGGAAAGAAATAATTTGATTTCATATTTTCTATGAAGTCTTTAGACGGTCCATGGCGATCTGTTTTAAATAAATCAATATTGAAATCTCCCATGATAACGCATTTTTTCTTTTCATTTTTGATGGTCTGTATAATATCCGACATATGAGAGTTAAAATAATTGACATTTTTATCCGGAGGTCGATATATAATACCAAATAAGTAAACTGTTTGGTTTATTTGTGATTCAACAAAAAGCGATTCATATTCTCCATTGTCATCTATATATGACAGGTCATCGCGAACAGTACAAGTGTAATTATTATTGACGTATAGCACTAGGCCACCGCCTTTCCTGTTTTTTCTAGAGGAAGTGTATGGTTCATATCCAGGTATGGTATACAGTGACTCGGTGACTGGATTAAGCCAGCTCTCGGACATTCCAATTACGGAAAAATTGAAATCAAGGTTACGGACAAGTCCCACTATTTCGGTAAAATGTTTTTTGAGGCTTCTAGCATTAAAATGGATGAACGATATGGCTTGGTTATCAGTTATATTGTTTTGTTTTATATTGGAGTTAAATGTGTCTTCAATATAATAATTAGACTGTTGATTGCTAATCTTATTCCAATGTGATGCTTCATACGAGGTGTCGTCTGTGATGTATGTATGCTTGTCTGCATCATTCAAATCTAATGGGTTGAAGCACATTCCACTCCAGAATATACCAAGGCAAAGTCTCTATATCCCAAATGTGGCTGATTTCACACTCCAATGATTTCACTCCAGAATATACAATGGCAGTCTCTATATCCCAAATGTGGCTGATTTCACGCCTCAATGATTCCACTCCAGAATATACAATGGTAAAGTCTCTATATCCCAAAATGTGTCTGATTTCACACTCCAATGTCCAATGGCAAAGTCTCTATATCCCAAAATGTGGCTGATTTCACATTCCAATGTCCAAAATATACAATGGTGAAGCTTTACATCCCAAAATGTGGCTGGTTCCACACCCCAATGTCCATAACATACAATGGTAAAGCTCTATATCCCAAAAGTGTGGGTGATTTCACATCCCAATATCCATAATATACAATGGCAAAGTCGCTATATCCCAAAATGTGGCAGATTTCACACTCCAATGTCCATAATGTACAATGGTAAAGTCGCTATATCCCGAAATGTGGCTGATTTCACACTCCGATGTCCATAATGTGCAATGGTAAAGTTTCTATATCCCAAAATGTGGCTGATTTCACTGATTCCACTCCAGAATATACAATGGTAAAGCTCTATATCCCAAAATGTAGCTGATTTCACGCCCCAATGATTCCACTCCAGAATATACAATGGCAGTCTCTATATCCCAAATGTGGCTGGTTTCACACTCCAATGATTCCACTCCAGAATATACAATGGCAAAGTCTCTATATCCCAAACGTGGCTGATTTCACGCCTCAATGATTCCACTCCAGAATATACAATGGTAAAGTCTCTATATCCCAAAATGTGTCTGATTTCACACTCCAATGTCCATGGCAAAGTCTCTATATCCCAAAATATGGCTGATTTCACATTCCAATGTCCATAATGTACAATGGTAAAGCTCTATCTCCCAAAATGTGGCTAGTTTCACACCCCAATGATTACCGATACACTCCAGAATATACAATGGCAAAGTCTCTATGGAGCCAAATGTGGCTGATTCACGCCCCAATGTCCATAATATACAATGGTAAAGCTCTATATCTCAAAATGTGGCTGATTTCACACCCCAATGTCAATAATATACAATGGTAAAGCTCTTTATCCCAAAATGAGGCTGATTTCACACCCCAATGTCCATAATATTCAATGGTAAAGCTCTATAGCCCAAAATGTGGGTGATTTCACACCCCAAAAATTACACTCCACTACAGAATATGCAATAGCAAAGTCGTTATATCCCAGAATGTGGCTGATTTCACACCTCTAAGATTACACTTCAGTATATACAATGGCAAAGTCGCTATATCCCGGGATGTGGCCGATTTCACACCCCAAAAATTACACTCCACTACAGAATATGCAATAGCAAAGTCGTTATATCCCAGAATGTGGCTGATTTCACACCTCTAAGATTACACTTCAGTATATACAATGGCAAAGTCTCTATATCCCAAAATGTGGCTGATTTCACGCTCCAGTGATTACACCTGTTTAAAGTCTAGGTCGCTCTGGGTGGTAATTGTCAGTTCTGCTCAGTTTAATATGATCGTTCCCCTGTAAATATTTTCGTGGATTTCAAACGCTAAATTTCATACTAATGGTAAACTCCTTGGAAAAGATGGGCGAAATATTAGTTTCGTGAAATACATGTTGGTACGAGATTTATAATAAGCAGGCAAACTATTATAAACAGCCTACTCTATAGATTCATTTTGTTGCGATAACATTAGACAAAACGGAACTTAGTTTATAATGCCCAATACATCATCCTCGTCATAGAAATTCTGTAGTGAATCTAGTTATGAGGGGAAATCCCTCCTGTAAAATAATAATAACTGACAAAATAGACTTTCAGCGCCTGCTTGTTACAAAACTGCTACGTCACAAAATTCAGCAGACTGATATGTAGACTGCTTATTCGTAGAACTGCAGTAGGAAGAATTCGTATAACTAGGAAAGGGACCCATTCCTAGGTTAAATATAGACATATAATATATTAGATTTACATACATCTATGATATAGGCCTTTGTTGGTATACTTTAGGTGTCTGTAGCCGTAGCAAAACAGTGTGAAATCCTATATTCCATCCTGTTCTCTTAAATGCATAAAAACACTTCTGCACAAACACTCATCTGAACAAGAAGGATAGTTTGACAATAAATCTATGATTACTCACTAAGCAAGTCTCTGTTTTTCATAGTATTAAAATGCTTAAGCTTGCACTCCAGTGAGTTCATGTATCTTGACATGTTGACTGCATTTTTATCGCTTTTCTCCATGTCTTCTCAAATGTTTAAAAAGAGCACTGTTTCGACTGGAACTATATTCACAGTGTGGGCATTTGTGTGGCTTTTCTCCAGTATGCGTTCTCAAATGCAGAACAATTGTCCCCTTTTGAATGGCCCTATATTCACAAAGTGGGCATTTGTGAGGCTTTTCTCCAGTATGGGTTCTGAAATGATTCACCATATTACCCTTCCCATTGCAACTATATTCACAGCGTGGGCATTTGTGTGGCTTTTCCCCAGTATGTGTTGTCAAATGGCGAACAAGATCTATCTTTTGACTGGAACTATATTCACAATGTGGGCATTTGTGTGGCTTTTCTCCTGTATGTGTTCTCATATGACGAACAAGTTGCTTCTTTTGACGGCCACTGTATTCACAGTGTGGGCATTTGTGTGGCTTTTCCCCAGTATGTGTTCTCAAATGGCGAACAAGATGTATCTTTTGACTGGAACTATATTCACAACATCCCACAGAATGAGATTATCTCAAACTTTTACGCAAATATAATGATATTCAAGAGACATGAGACGTTTCCACGTTTGAAGCATACTTTTCCCCTTCAGAATAAACACTGGCAGCGTCCTCATCTCCTAGAATGTGGCCGATTTCACGCCCTAGTGATTCTACTTCAGAATATACAATGGCAAAGTCTAGATATCCCAAAATGTGACTGATTTCATGCCCCAATGATTACACTCGTTTACAGTCTGGTTCGCTTTGGGTGGTAATTGTCAATTTTTTCCTATATTTAATATATGATTGCTCCCCAGTAAATATTCTCGTGGATTTTACATGTTAAATTTCATATTAGTGTTAACCTCGTTCGAACAAATAGGCGAAATATTGGCTTCGTGACATACATTTTATGATAAACAGGCAAACTATTATGAACAGCCTATTCTGTCGCTTCATTTTTTATGATAACATTAAGCAAAACGAAACTTTGGAGTAATGCCCAATACATCATCCTCGTCATGGAAATTCTGTACTGAATCTGGTTATGAGGGGAAATCCCCCATTTAAAATAAATACTGGAAAATAGGCTGTTCAGCGCCTGCTTATTATAAAATTCCCATGTAACCAAATTTAGCAGATTCAATTGATATGTGGACTGTTCATTCGTAGAACTGCAGTAGGAAGAATTCTATGGTATAGGCCTTTGTCGGTATATTTTAGGTGTTTGGAGCCACAGCAAAACACTGTGAAATCCTATATTCCATCCTGTTATCTTCTGCACAAAGACTCGTCTGAATAAGAAGGCTAATTGGTCAGTAAATCTATGGTTACTCACTGAGCAAGTCTCTGTCTTTCTCAGTATTTGTATGCTTGCACTCCAGTGAGTTCATGTATCTTGACATGTCGACTTAGGTAGCCTTTCAAGGCTATCTCATAATCACAGAAAGTGCATTTGTATCCCCTATTCTGCATGTCTTCTCATATGATTAACAGGTTTAGCCCTTTGAACGGCACTATATACACAATGTGAGCACTTGTATGTTTATTTTCTTCAGTGTGTGTTCTCAAATGTTTAAAAAGACTACCCTTTTGACTGGAACTATATTCACAATGTCGGTTCTTATACAGCTTTTCTCCAGTATGTATGCTGAATTTATGATTAACCCGTCTACTCTTCTCTCTGCTACTATATTCACAGCGTAGGCATTTGTCAAATGACGAACAAGATTAAACTTTTGACTGGAACTAAATTCAGTGTGGGCACTTGTATGGCTTTTCTGCAGTGTGAGTTCTCAAATGAAGAACCATTAACTCTTACGACTGGACATATATTCACAATGTGGGCACTTGTGTGGCTTTTCTCCAGTGTGTGTTCTTAAATGACAAACAAGATGGCTCTTTCGGATGGCACTATATTCACAATGCGGGCATTTGTGTGGCTTTTCTCCAGTATGCGTTCTCAAATGCAGAACAATTGTCCCCTTTTGAATGGCCCTATATTCACAAAGTGGGCATTTGTGAGGCTTTTCTCCAGTATGGGTTCTGAAATGATTCACCATATTACCCTTCCCATTGCAACTATATTCACAGCGTGGGCATTTGTGTGGCTTTTCCCCAGTATGTGTTGTCAAATGGCGAACAAGATCTATCTTTTGACTGGAACTATATTCACAATGTGGGCATTTGTGTGGCTTTTCTCCTGTATGTGTTCTCATATGACGAACAAGTTGCTTCTTTTGACGGCCACTGTATTCACAGTGTGGGCATTTGTGTGGCTTTTCCCCAGTATGTGTTCTCAAATGGCGAACAAGATGTATCTTTTGACTGGAACTATATTCACAATGTGGGCATTTGTGTGGCTTTTCTCCTGTATGTATTCTCATATGACGAACAAGTTGATTCTTATGACGACCACTGTATTCACACTGTGGGCATTTGTGTGGCTTTTCTGCAGTGTGTGTTCTCAAATGATGAACAAAATGACCCTTTTCAACGGCACTATATTCACAGAGTGGGCACTTGTGTCGCTTTTCCCCAGTATGTGTTGTCAAATGACGAACAAGAGCATTCTTTCGACTGGAACTGTATTCACAATGTGGGCATTTGTGTGGCTTTTCTCTTGTATGTATTCTCATATGACGAACAACTTGATTCTTTTGATGGCCACTGTATTCACAATATGGGCATTTGTGTGGCTTTTCTCCTGTATGTGTTCGCAAATGCCGAACAAGACCATCCTTTCGATGGGTACTGTATTCACAATGTGAGCACTTGTGTGGTTTTACTCCAGTATGTGTTCTCAAATGCTTAACAAGATTCCTCCTTCGATTGGTACGAAATTCACAATGCGAGCATTTGTGTCGCTTTTCTTTTTTGTGTGTTTTGAAATGGGCAAGAAGATATTTCTTTTGGTCAAATCCACACCCACAATATGAGCATTTGTAGGGATTTTCCCCAGTAGGCGTTCCTGCATGTACTTCATTGGCCTTGTTATGAGCAGCCCCGTACTCACAAGGAGAGCACTTGTACGGATTTTCTCCGTGTGTTCTAGTATGTTCAAGTTTCTCTCGATTTGTAACAGCCTCATAACCACAGAAAGAGCATTTGTATGACTGATTCCCTGTGAGCTCTGTTCTATATGGTACGATAACACTCTCTCTGTCTCTGCTATAACCATACACCATATTTGTAGGGACTATCGGATCAATTGACTTCTCCTCTTTCTCTACTGTCCTTGTCACATTTTCTTCCATCGTCATATCTGTACCTGATTGATGCAGAACTAGAGCCACTGGGAATGGCGTATTCACGGCATTGAGTAAACGGGGCTTTGTATCCAAACATTGGCTTTGTTTCTAAAAAAAATTAAGAGTGATTATTTTTCATGGACATCACAGCAAAGGCTAGTCCACTACTCGTTTGGGGAGCACCCGAGGTATCCCCACGAAGCTATCCATGTTGGTGGACAAAACAATATCCAGATCTAATAATTAATAGGCCCAGTTTCTTACTAAAACAATGTCATCAAAAGAAAAACTCAAGTCGGCACCTTGGGTTCAAGTCTCTTTACATTCTGCTATCTTTTAATAAGTTTTAACTAATCTGCATTGACGGAAACCGACACGGAAAAATATCTGTGGTTAGCTTTAACAAGTAATATATGCAGCAAAAATTACTAACAGTGAAACTGTACGTTAGCTGGGTGGTTTTTGATGAGATTGCAAAATGACTGCAGATTTCGTTCTGAACCCTCAAGCCCTCCGGCTTAGGGCACATGGTTTGTACCATGTTTGTCTGGCACAGAATTACAACACATATAAGGGAAGTGGGAAGAGGTGCCGACATACTGACTGCGTCACATGACTTCACAGAATAGTCCTCTGGTTAACCTATTCTAAAGCACATACCAAGAATCTAACAATTCGTGATATGTGTTGTATCTCAGGTACGCGTGATCAGTGTCAGTGTCTGTAGAGCTTAATTTTCAAAATTCGAAATTCAATTTTTTTTTAGTTTTGGTTATGTTTTTGTTATGGTTAGGGTTTTGTTAGGGTATGTTTGTTTGGGTCATCGTCGCCTTGTGACCAATAAGGTTAGGTGCGACGTTAAAACTCAAACAACCAACCAACCAACCAACTGAACCCTGAAATCCTATTTAAAGACATTTTATTACTCAAATTATCTGGTACGAACAATTTTACGTAAAAAACAATCAAAGTGAAAATATCTATTACTCAGCTAACTCTTGACGGTTCTGCTTCTTCACTTAAACGGTCATTAAACATCCTGCAGCTGTTTTATAAGATAACTGGATTAAAAATTAATATTGATAAAACTAAAGCAATTTGGATCGGCTCTTTGACAGGATCCGAATTAAAGCTGTGTCAAGACGAAAAATTGGACTGGGTTACTGATTTCAATATGCTCGGGGTGGAATTATCTTCTACAAATTTCAATCAAATATGGAAAATCAATTACCTGGCGAAGTTAGAAGATCTTAAAAGAGAACTAAGTAGATGGAAGATACGCAACTTATCTCTCTTAGGGAAGATCACAGTTATAAAATCAATGGCACTATCAAAATTAACTTATCTCTTTCTTGCCTTACCAAACCCACCCGACGAATTTGTTAAAGAGCTTAATTCGATTTTATTTAAGTTGATATGGAATGGAGGAAATGATAGAATAAAAAGGAATATTTTAACCCTTGATTACAAGCATGGCGGACTGCGGATGGTTAACATGACAAACTATATACATAGTTTAAAAATCACATGGATAAAACGTCTTCTTTTCCAGAATAGAAAATGGCAAAATATAATAAACAGCGAGTTGTCCGAAACACCGAATTTATGGAACATGGGTGATGACTATCTTAATAAAGTAATTGATAATATATCAAATCCTTTTTGGAAAGACACATTTTTTGCCTGGAAACAACTTCGTGTCAAACTTCATCCAAAATCTATATCAGATATTTTAGACGAACCTTTGTGGCTCAACAGAAAATTGAAACAGTCAATTATTATAAAAAAATGGCTCAAAAATGGTATTAAATACATACGTGATATTGTTAATTTACAAGGGGGATTTTTTGAATTTGTTGAACTAAAAAGAAAATATGGTATCAAAGGAACATTTTTAGACTACACACATTTATTGAAATCGATCCCGAAGCACTGGAAGGATATATTGGCAAGAAGTTCTTCAGTTGCTGACATGCATTCACCAGTTTTAGGGATTGAGAAAAAATATTAATAAGGCAAAAAAGAGGTGGTAGAATATTCTATGATGTTCTAAATAACATGGAAAGTACAGTGCAGTCCAAATCCATAGAAGCCTGGAATGAAATATTGAAGCCATGTTCAGATATAGAGTGGGGGGAAACTTATGCAAATAACTTTAAAAGTACTCAGGAAACAAAACTCCGTGATTTTCAATATAAAATTCTACACAGAATTCTCTGTACAAATTCTTTCTTGCAAGAAATAGGAAAAAGAAATGATAATCTGTGTTCATACTGCAAAGAAGAAAAATAAAGTATAGAACATTTGATGATTCTTTGCCCAATGGTTAAAAAACTGTGGTCTGATATGCAGAGATGGCTAAATGATACAGTAAAAATAAAGTGTTATCTCACAAATGATAAAATAATATGTGGCTGGGATATGCAGCAATACTTGCTGAACACCCTCATGCTGATTGCGAAAAGATATATTTATACCAATAAATTCAAAAACTCTACATTACATATTAATATTCTTCTTCAGAAATTCCAAGAACAATACAGAACTGAGAAGCTCGTGGCAAATACAACATTTTCGACAGAAAACTTTTATAAAAAATGGCATATACTAGAAAACTATTTCGTATCCTAATAGTGAAATACAAACGCAATCAGCTCAGATAAAAATGGTTTATGTGGGCGCAAAAGTAAGAAATATTCTTCTCAAATTCATGTGTGTTATGTAAAGATCGTGAAGGCGAGGATGTGGTTTTTATGTACTTCTGTGTTTTTTTCTGTCCATGATGTCCAATATATTATTGTATATGTTTTTAAATGAGTTGGAAAAAGAGCGTTAATAAAAAAAAAAAAAAAAGTAATCAGTCAAAAAAAAATAAAAAAATAAAAAAATATCTATTACCTGATTGGTAATGTAGTAACGGACTGTTATTCAATGTGATATCAATATCCAGAGCAGACTCCCACAGTTTTGGAAAAAAACATATCGATGGAATTTGAAAGGAAAATATTGTTTGCAAAATGTTCATCTGTACATTCTCAAAAAATGAGACTAACCCTTTACGGTTCTTTTATCGCTGATGCTGCTGATGGATATTTTATGAAAATTACCGCTCATACCGTATGATTATTTTTATATTTACCAAACATGTGTCACAAAACAATTACAACCACTTACCGTATTGTCCTCCGACTTGTATTTATGTGAATCAAATATATCAGCCGAGTATAATGGCTCTAATTTCGTTCTTGTCGACGTGTTTCCATCTGCAGTATCCAAGGTGTCGAACGGGAGGGCTGACATTCCGAGATTCCGTGCGCAGGGCATAGAACATCCACCGTCCGTATTGGATAGTTCTTGTTTCACGGGAACATTTGGGAGGTTCAAAATATATTCAAAATATTCGGTTTTACTACTTTCAACCTGAACCATTGTGCCAGAGGCGTCTGTATCGAGCTGTTCATGTTTAATCCGTACCGGTGCCATTGAGGAATCCACATGGCTGTCTGAATGTTGAGGAGGTAGACACGAGGTAACTTCCTGGTACTCCAACACAGGGTCCTGAATTAGTATTGACCGTGTTCGTGGATTGACTGTTTGATCACGTGAGCATGGTTCTTCTCTTGTCCTCGTTATTTCAGTTGGAGATGTCCCAGACATTTCTGTCTGAAGAGAATCCATACTTCGCACCTACCCCGTCTCGTACGGCAAATTCTAATAAGTGTACCACTGTTCCTCAAACCTGTATGTTACCCCCAGAAGAAAAAGGCAAGACACCATAAATATTATAAGAACGTTACATACCCACCCAAACATTAGGGCACTCTACACCATCAAAAAGGAACATAGATACCGACCCAAACATAGAGCTCCATACACCATCAATAAGAACCCGATATACTGTCCCAAACAATAGGACCCCTACACCATCAATAAGAAGCTAGTATACTGACCCAAACATGGCACCTACATCACTAACAATAACCGGGCATACTGACCCGAACATTAGGGCCCCCAACACCACCAATAAGGACCTGACCCAAACATTAGGGCCCCTTACACCATGAATAAGAACATGTCATACTGACTAAAACAGTAGGGCCCCCTACACCATCAATAAGAATCCGATATACTGTCCCAAACAATAGGACCCCTACACCATCAATAAGAAGCTAGCATACTGACCCAAACATTAGGGCCACCTACACCACTAACAATAACCGGGCATACTGACCCGAACATTAGGGCCCCCTACACCACCAATAAGGACCTGACCCAAACATTAGGGCCGCTTACACCATGAATAAGAACACGGCATACTGACCAAAACATTAGGGTCCACTACACCATTAACAAGATCCCGACATACTGACCCATACATCAGAGCGCCAAACATCATCAATAACAACCTGACATACTGACACAAACATTAGGGCCCCCTACACCATCAATAACAACCTCACATACTGACCCAAATATTAGGGCCCCCTACATCATCAATAACAACCTGACATACTGACACAATATTAAGGCCCCCTACACCATCAATAACAACCTGACAGGCTGACCCAAACATCAGAGCCTTCTGCACCATAAACAGATGACTTTGGAATCGAGTGTCTCCATTAATGCGGAGTGATATCGGATAGTTTGCCATTTTTGCTTTTGGTCAGTTTTCTTTAAAAATCATCACGCTCAATATTTGAAAAAAAATGGCGCATATGATGTAGCCTGAATGTAAAATGCTAACCTGATTGATTCTTGAATGTATCAAACTCATCAACCTTAAGGGGATGGATCGTAAACAATGTAATAACAACATTCCAGGGAAAATTTGAAACTTCTCCCGTGTATTATTAGGGCTTTCCTGGTGTAGTATCATGCAAATATTTGAACTCTGTCCATTTTTGGTACCGGTACACCCAAGAAGTCATTTCAGAAGAAAAATGTATTCAACCTCTATTTTCAGTACGATTTGGGGACTTCCAACGATGGTCTTTTCGTAACTATTCTCGAAAAGTTCCGTTCTAATAAGAAGTTATCATTGAAATGATCAACCATTCTCTTGTTTGTGAATCTTTCAAAGAGGTGACCAGGAAAGCTCAATATATCATACTTCAATGCTATAGTGGTACAATTATCATTTTATTCAAACATTTATTTTTGCATAATATGACACCAGTAAAGCCAAACTAATACATGTGAGACGTTTAAGCTTTAATTTCTTTGTTTGAACATATTCAAGATCTCTCGTGTAAACATGTTGTTGTTGTTGTTAACCGACATCCAGCTGGTCTGGACAGTCCTTTAAATAAATTAATTACCTATCGATGCTTTCCAATCGTATATGTCTTTGTATCCTGCTGCCTCATATTAAAATGTGGGAGCAGAAAGGATTTAGTACGACTTTGGTTAACTACAAAGTATGGCAAGCTATAAGACTACTTCCAATGAACCTAAATACACTATATACAACAGAACCACATCTATATATCTACATGTATGTACACATCTGCACAAATATCTGTTTTTACCTCTTGTCTACATTTGCATGGAATGCCCTTTCCTATATCAAAAGCCATCGGCAAAATACTTAATCACTCCCATTCGCCCCTGGGTTAAGGATTAACGGCAAATCTCAACCAACAGCTCGGCAGTTACCTTCAGGTTCGCGTTCCCCTATATACTCGTGCAAAACATGAACATGACACTTCGCAAATCCGATAAAGAGAAATGGGCTTATGCGCGCGTTAAACAAATTCTTGTCGTGGAAATTATGACCAGCAAATGGGGCGGAAAACGGCGCATATTTTCTAGCATTTTGTGTAGAGTGTGAAATATATATATTTTTTTTTATGCAGGGGCGTCACTGGGGGTGGGGGGGGGTCATCAGGTGCGAACAACCCCCTCCCCCCTTGGACGCGCCAAAAAAAACACACACACAAAAAAAACACACACACAAAAAAAAACACACAAAAGAAAACCCCCCCCAAAAAAAACAGAAAAAGCGAAAAAAAAAACAAAACAAAAAAGTAAAAGGGAAAAGAAAGAAATAAAAAATGTCGCCAGTCCGTCTCCAGAAGCATGGTCAGTAGTAGGTAAAGGACCGATCGAGGTCCCTTTCACCCGGATGTAGTGACGTCACGGGGAGGATTTGAGGAGGAACTAGTAGCGCCATCTGTACACTCTGGATGCAAGGGAGACAACTCGAACTAATGAGGAGGTGTGCGCTTGGCCGCCATCTTGAATTTTGTGGAAAAGGGAATGTATTCATCCGCGGTGATGCGGTCCTGGCGGTGATGCGGTCGCGGGAAAAAGCTTCCGCGGAGAAAAAGTAGTCCCCAGACTGGAAATACGCTGCAGGGTCCGATGGGGTCGAGTGAGGTATCCAAGTGAAGCATTCGTGAAGGGGCATGTGATGGGCTGGGTGTGGGGTTGACATATCGGCATTCTGCGCATGCGCGGTGGCCAAAGGGTATGAAAATAGACGTTTTGGGATCGAGCGGGGTTTCTAATGGGCCGATGGAGTTGTATGAGGTATCCATGTGAAGCCTAGGTGAGGGGGCATCTGATGGGCTGGGTGTGGGGTTGAAATATCGGCATTCTGCGCATGCGCGGTGGCCAAAGGGTATGGAAATAGACGTTTTGGGATCTAGGGGAGTCCCTAATGGGCCAATGGAGTCGTATGAGGTATCCATGTGTAGCCTATGTGAAGGGGCATCCAGTCATGGGTGGATGCATGTAAAACTTTCTCCAGAAAAATAGCGGAATACGGACTTTACCCCTAAAATAGGGAAAAACCCTATCACCTAAGCCAAAAGGGTTAATATCGACCCCCGGGCTTATTTGGACCTGCCTATCAAGTCAATGGGGTGATGTAAATAACAACAAGTTCAGCAATGTTCATACAGTTATTATCCCCAATGTTACATCATACCCAGGCTGGGGGAGCCGCCCTGGGTGTGTTTAGTATGTTCACAGCAAAACAAATTGAAATATCAAACACCATGTTTTATTATTTAACGCACCGTCACATTAGGTACAAGTATTTACTGAGCTCAAGTCAATGATCAGCATGTAGACATAGAGAGTATGTACGGCATGTTATGGTATTCATCAGTGCACGAGTGACGCATTCAACCGATGGCAGTGGTGGATCAGCTTGGTAAGGAAAAACGCAACATTGGTCACGCTCTTCACTGTCCAATTGGTGTTGGGTCGTTGTTGTTGGACCCATTCCAAGACATCCAATTGTTCCACTTGGTCCAGCATCATCTCTAGTGACCTCCGGTTAATGATGGTAAACGGTTGGTCGTACACTGGGTTGATGGCACTGGAATAGAAATAGCGCAATTCACCCGTCATCTTATGGCATAAGATGTACCCAAATGCTACATTTACTGTGAAGGCCGTAGGTTGGTCATTGAAGATGGTTTCCACGTAGCTGCGTAGACGGGTGAGGTTGATCAGTGGGAAATTGTAGATATCTTGAATAGGTCGATGACAGTGGAAACATTACCGTGTCATGGACCAATGGCGCCGAGAGATGTCACTCTGTGGATGATCTTCGGGTAAGAGATTGCTAGGAACATTTATGGGCTCGTCCAGAAAATGTTCGATGTATGACGTATGACTCGAAACCGTAACGGTGGGATCCGGCTGGAAATCCAGGCTCTTCCCAACTGTGGGTATAGGCGGACTCTCCGTCATCATATCACCAGTGGCGTTCGACTTAGGTTTTGGTGTACGACTGAACCCAAATCGCACGTCTCTTTGTCACCGGAAGAATGGATTACCTTGAAACGGGTGTTGTTGGTGACCTGCGCGGTGATAGCATTCACCTGTGTGACGACGTCTACATTTTCTGCGGTCCCTTTTCCGCTCGACTCCTCTATCTGAACGACGGTGGTTTTACCCTGGACCCCGATCTATGGACGGCTTTGGAACAAGAAGTCCCCATTGTCGATAAGGTACCATCTCTATAGGAGCCACATAACCCATCAGAATAGTACGTATCACGGACTAGACCCGACGTCTAGGCGCGCATGTGTGACCTGGTCTATAAAACACGTCCCTCTGGATACCACACCTTCATTTCTACGGTTGCAGAGCCATGACGGAGATCCAGCCCTATGCGACTCGCATTTTACAGCATGCCACCGTGGTGAATTCACTCACGAGTTACCGAGCAGTGGTCCGGTCCATGTTTGCAGATGGCGATGACAACGAGGGGCGACGCCAGATCCTGAACGAGTTCACAGAAGCGGTCCTCGACAGAGTGCACTCGATGGAGAGGTGTGCCATCACTCACCACTACTGGACTATGACAGCCATCCTTGATGCTCGGGCTATGGACCACGAGCGCTCACGCCGGAACCAGCGACGGCTGGTTGGCCTCACAATAGTCTGTGCCCTATTGACCCTGGCGCTGTGGTATTGACAGTGGCACCTGACTATAAATACGATGGTCAGACACAGTGTGCGTCATTCAACGATCGTCATTGGATCAAGCATGTCACCAGTCCTACGAGCCATCCTTCCCCTTACACCCCGGGTGGGGTTACACGTCTATGAAGATAAAGTCACCCTCGTGGAAGACCGTGGAGATGTTTGCTGGTCGCCCGCTGAGACCGTATCGAATACGGTTACGCTACACCGTGACGGCTGGACCAAATTTAAACGGGTGTTGAGCGGCGAGCTCGATGGACACCTCATCCACATAGACAATGCCATCTACGTATACCGTGGACCCTTCTTCCCACGCCTGGGCCGCTACCAAGACCCTACGCGAAGCTTCACCCTAAACCCCGATCTGTGGATAGCCTTCGAGAAAGTGGTGCCTATCGTGGACCAGCTGTTTACAGCGGACGAGCGGTCATCAGACGAGTTTGAGTGGGCTCGTGCCCTGAAAGAGGCAGCGGCAGAACCAAATGAACAAATGTCTAGCCATGAACTCGACGACGATGCCATTGATTACCCGGCTAGACTCAGTCAGCCCAGTGACATGACCACCTGATCCTTTGATCTCACAGGGTTCTCCCTATAAATACGAGAGACAGTCAAATCTGATACCATTCACGTACTGACCATGGCGGAGCATATAATACTGGCGTATCTCAGCTTGACCCCCGGATACGGTCGATATCATGGAGGAGGTGGGCGACATCTGTGATGCGGACCCTACACAACCGTGCCCGGCTCACATTCGTCTGTCCCGAGAGGGCTGGACCAAATTCAAACGCGTGTTGTCTGGTGAACTGGACGGCGACCTCATCCACTTGTGTCACCATGTGTACATCCGACGCGGCCCTTTCTTTGCCCAATTGGCTCGGCTAGATGGGGGTACAGTGCATTTTACCCTTCACCCTGATCTATGGTCTGCATTGGAAGATGCCGTGGTAAATGTGGATCAAGTGCTTATCAAGCGGTCATCAGACGAGTTGGACTGGTCATTTACCATGGACACTGTGGAAGCCAACGAAGAAAATAAGAAAGCAACTCCGGCCCAAGATATACCCGTTATAAATAAACGATCGAGCCAGGGACCATCATCATTTGTCACCATGAAGCGCTGGGAGAAGGTGTTGGATAACTTATACTACAGTCCCGACAGTCCGGCGGCCTATAGTGCATTGTCGGCTCTCTATCGAGCGGCCAAACCCCAGGGAATACAACGTGCCCAAGCCCGAGATTGGTTAAGAAAACAAGATACCTATACCTTACATCGATCTGTCCGTCGCCATTTTCTACGGAACCGGGTCATCGTGGGAGGAATAGATGCCCAGTGGTAAGCGGATTTGGTCGATATGAGCGCCTTTGCCAAACACAACGATGGGAATCGGTATATCTTGACGTGCATCAATATCCTATCCAAGTATGCGTGGGTGGTACCCATCCGGACGAAAACGGGGGCGAATCTCATAGCGGCGTTCAAAGACATCTTCAAGACCGGGCGCAAACCTTTGTATTTGCAAACCGACGAAGGCACGAAATTCCTCAACAGACCGTTCCAAGCCTTTCTCAAGAAACAGAAGGTCTTCTTCTTCCATACGTACAACGAGACCAAGGCTTCCGTGGTGGAAAGGTTCAACAGGACATTCAAAGGCCGCATGTATAAATATTTCACCTATAAGAATACAAGAGGATACATCGATGTTCTCCCGAAACTTGTAAGGGGTTACAATCGAGCCTATCACCGGAGTATAGAGAGAGTCCCCATTACCGTGACCCAACGCAATGAAGCCCAAGTCCGGCGTGTCTTGTACCCCAGGCCATCGCAGCGAACGCCGAAGGCGGTGTACAAGGTCGGGGACGCTGTACGGATCAGTAAAGTCAAAGGTCAATTTGAGAAAAGTTACTAGCCCAACTGGAGCGATGAGCACTTCCTGATTAAACGGCGCCTACCCCGACAGCAGCGAGTCTATGAACTGGAAGATCTTCAAGGGGAACCGTTGCTAGGGACGTTTTACGAGACGGAATTACAGCCTGTCGTAAAACACAGCAAGACTACTACACGGTGGAGCAGATTTTGAAAACGGAACGTCGACGTGGCAAACTGTTTCATTTCGTCAAATGGCAAGGCTGGCTCAGTTCCTTCAATTCCTGGGTCGCTGCCAACCAGGTGAAACGACTATAAAGCCAGACACCACTGCCGTCATCCTTCATTCCACGTCCGACCACAGTGCTATGGACAAACAGCAGCTGCCTCTGAACACAGCGTCTCCCAAAACGCGCAAAGCGCAAGTAGGCTTTGTGGTGATATTGCTAACCCTGCTGAGTGTGTTGTACGGAGGTGTGTTTTACGACGTAGCCTATGTCAGCACGTTACTTAACCAATTGAGAACACCAGTCATCAGTGAAACCGGTCTACAGATAGCACCAGTCAACCCCGTATCGAGCCCGGTCACCACCACATCCCGTGTACAAGCCACGTCGAGCTCCACACCAAGCTCCATACCTACACCAAGTACACCCACTACGTCTGAAAACCCACCGGATTTCATCCCTCACAGTGAACAGACAACGACAACCAACGTTGTACCCACCTCCATCATCATCATCCCTCGCAGTGAACAGACAACGACGACCGACGTTGTACCCACCACTCCAGTTCACTCGTACCAAATTTACAAGAGCGGGTTACCACGACAGCGGATACACCTCCAACCACGGACCCCCGTTGGCAGCATCCCTTCACTTGCGTCATCGCAGGACCGACGGGTTCCGGGAAAACGCACTTCGTCAGGAAGCTCCTTCAACACACCGACAGCATGATCACCCCACCTATTGCCCGAGTCGTGTGGTGTTACGGAGAATGGCAGGAAGCGTATGCAGCAATGCCCCACATCACGTTCGTGGAAGGCCTACCCAACCTGGCCGATTTGGGACCCGACACCTTGGTGGTTCTGGATGATCTCATGGCGGAGACGGATGCACGGGTCACCCAACTCTTTACCAAAGGCAGCCATCATCGACGGCTCAGCATCATCTACATTGTGCAGAATCTGTTCAGTAAAAACAAAGAACATCGGAACATCAGCTTAAATACCCACTACCTGGTGGTCTTCAACAATCCGAGAGATACCACTCAACTGCTGCACCTGGCGAGGCAGATGTATCCCGGCCGCACACCGTTTGCGTTGGAAGCCTTTAAAGATGCCACAACCCCTCAGCACGGGTATATGCTCTTCGACCTCAAGCAAGCCACCCCCGAACACCTTCGACTACGGACCGGCATCTTTCCCGGAGAGGCCCACCACGTGTACATGCAAAAATAATGTAAACACACCCACAGTGGCTCCCCCAGCTGGGGTCTGTGTGTTTGATGATGGGGATAATGAAAAGAATGAATACCACAGCATGGTTGACTTTGTCTCTGTTCTCTGAAGTAGATAAAAAGGGCAGAGTTGTGGGTTCTAGCATTAGTTGTACATGATGCCTGCGCGAGTACGGAAGCACGCCCCGACGCTCCGTGTATTGAAGACGGCCCCACCCGAGTTGGTCCGAACCATTGTACGCGGTGCGGACCCTGACCTTGTACGCTGTCTGTGCGAGATCGGGTACAACCTGTTAAAAGGCAACGTACCACTGACTCCGGCTCAGAAGACCAAGTTGGCCAAGCATAAGACAGGTCTCCGAACCTTAGTCCAGAAGCGGGTCCCTCAAACACAAAAGAAAAAGGTGTTACAGAAAGGCGGCTTTCTCGGGGCCATCTTAGCACCGTTGGCCGCTTCCGTGTTGGGTCCAGTATTGGGTGGACTCTTCGGCCGACAATGAACCACACGAAAAAAATGGTGCTCGTCGAACCACGGTTCCTTCAAAACCTCCAATCGCCCTACCCTGTCCCACCTACGGTGAAGACCATAAACACCCTCGATGGAGAGATGCAACAGATCTTACAGAGACCGGGGTTAAGCGACAGTGAGAAAGTACAACGGTACAATGAGACGCTTCAACGGTACATGACGTTCATGGACCAATACAAAACCCTCTCTACCCCACCACCACCACCACCACCACGTGACACACCGCCAACCTCAGCACCGCTCCAACAGCCGCCATTACCAGGGGTACCACCCACAGCCCCACAGTGGGTGGAAGACGAAGTGCTGAAGAGTGTACCTGCATCGTTCAAGAAACAAGCTGGCCTGGTATTACAACGGATGAAACAGAATCCTAACATGACTTGGAATGATAAAGGCGAACTCCTGGTACAGAATCAGGTGGTCCCCGGGACCCACATGACGGATTTAGTGAATGACCTGATGCGTCAACGCAGGTCGCACACGGATCCTCGAGGATGGGAGGCCTTCGCTCAAGGCTTGAAAGACATGCATGTACCACAGGAATTGGTGGGGAACCCCCACCGCTGGGCCTTTATGCAGCGTGACTCACCGAGTGGCCCACTACCTTCTTGGGAATCCGACTGGGAACCGGAGTCACCCCCCAAAACACCACCACCACAACGGGCACCTTCTTTTCAGACCTTTAAAAAACCACCCTCGATCAGGACACCCCACATCTCCAGAGCCGTGACACGTAGCAAGTCAACGCGACGAACACGACGCCGGACACAACCGCCCAAGGCCTGGAACACCTATTAAAACCAACAGCAGCAGCAGGACAGCTCAGTCGCCATGTTTTACCTCACCCTACCCAGTAACAGTTCGCTGGATGTGTTTCCTGACAACACCGTGGCCAAGTACGTGACCCAGTTACCGCAACCGTTGCATTTACCTGGACGATGGGAATGTGGCCTCGTGGATATCCAATACCCTTACTCGTGGTACAACGTGCGAGCCAATGAAGTATGGTACGACGTGACCTACGAAGGCAAAAACACCCGACTCACCCTCCCCGAAGGCCAATACGATACTCCGAAGGAGTTCATGGGTGGGCTGTCAAGACTGTTGCATTATAAGGCTCTACGGGAGGTCACGAATACTTCAAAACCCATCAAATCCTTTCCCTTCAAGAATCATGTGGACTTCGATTACAACGCACACAACGACAGGGCACAGCTTATCGTCACCGCCAACGCGAGTGTCGTACTGAGTCCTATCCTACAGCAAATGCTGGGTTTCGATCTACAGACGTTCGCTGGTCCCACCGCCCACCATGGCGAGATCCCGATGGATATGAAGTCGGGTATGTACGGACTCTACGTCTACTCGGACGTAGTCGACAACCACATCGTGGGCGATATCAACACACCTCTGTTACGGGTGGTCCCCATTAAAAAGACGTATGGAGATCAAGTCACCCACAGTTTCACCCACATGCTCTACCTGCCCGTACGACAAACCGACATCAACACGATCACGGTGGCTATAAGAGATGACACGGGACGACGGGTGGCATTCGAACGCGGGAAAGTGGTGCTGACACTTCATTTTCGACAAGCACGTGCTCCCCACTTTGTATAATGAAAGTACCTGACGAGTGCAATGCACGCAGCTATATGGACTATTATGCCCAACAGGCCGGGGGTGGCTTTCCGGTCTTTAGCGGTGCACGCATGCAACGAGGACATGGACTGGGGAACATACTCGGCAGCATCGTCAAAACGTTCTTGCCCTTGGTGACGCGTGGAGTGAAAGCAATCGGCAAACAAGCGGTACGCAGTGGACTGCAAGTGGCCGGTAATGTCTCGGGGGGTACGGCACCCAAAGAATCCTTGAAACGGCGGGCTAAAGAAGCGGGGGGCGTCTTGGTGGCCAAAGCACAACGCACCGTAGGGAATAAAAGAGCTGCCCCACCGAGACCACGCACCAGTCGACGACCGACCCAGCGACGACGCACATCGAAGACCCAGGATATCTTTTCTTAAAACATGTCCTTGATCCACGCCGAGTCCTGCCCCTCCACCAACAAACAGTGAATTTGATTTGTGGACCGTGCCGCCCACACAGACCAGTGTCGAACAAGGATTATGGGTGGAGCATCTCCCGCTCTCCAGCATCAACGAAACAGGGCCCATCGAGTTCACCATCAGTAATGCGGATACGGCCTATGTGGATTTAGCCCATACATACTTGTATGTGAAAGCCAAGGTGGTCAATGGGGAAGGCACCAGAATCATCCAAGCTGCAACGGTGGGCCCGACGAATCTCTGGCTGCAGTCGATGTTTCAACAGGTGGATATTTTTCTCAGCGACAAACTCATCAGTGACTCGACCAACACGTACCCCTATCGAGCCTACATCGAGACACTGTTACCGTATGGCCGAGAGGCTAAAAAGTCTCAGCTGACAGCCGCTTTATTCTACCAGGACACACCCGAGCACATGGACACGGTGGACAATGTGGGATATAACAAACGGAAGGCTTTCACTGCGAACAGTGCCTCGGTGGATCTCATGGGTCGACTGCACGCAGACATGTTCATGCAAGACCGGTACCTCTTGAACAAGATCCCCATCAAAATCCGACTGATACGGGCGCCTCCGACCATCGCCGTGATGGCCACTAACGTAGAGGGGCATGCAGCGGACTATAAGATTGTCATCCAAGAGGCAGTCCTGTATGTCCGAAAAGTGAAACCGAATCCAGCCGTTCAATTGGGACACATGAAAGCCTTGGAAACAAAACCAGCCCAGTACCCTATCCGACGTTTACAAACCAAAGTGTTCTCTGTGCCTGCTGGAAATATGGGCGCCAACAAAGAAAACCTGTTCCTGGAGGAACTACCCAAGCGATTGATCCTGGCCTGTGTGGAAAATACCAGTTTCAGCGGAGCCTACCAGAGAATCCGTTTGACTTTAAACATTTTGGCATCAATTTTGTGGCCCTGCATGTGGATGGACAACAGGTGCCAGCCACGGCCCTAACACCGAACTTTGCGCGCAGGAATTTCATTCGAGCCTATCAGAGCCTGTTTACAGCCACCGGTCAAATCAACCAGGACGAAGGGAATTTCATCAGTCGGGAGGACAACGCAAACGGATACACGTTGTTCTGTTTCGATCTGACCCCCACCTTAGAGAACGACCATCAGCTGGCCCTGGCCAAGCAAGGCAATTTACCGTTGGAAATCCACTTTGCACGAGCCCTGGCGACCACCGTCAATGTGATCTGCCACGCCGAGTTTGACAACATCATTCAAGTGGACAAGGCGCGCAACGTGCTGTGTGACTTCTCCACCTAACATGGATACAGACCAGATAACCACCGTGCTGGAGAATGACCCAGAGACACGTATGGTCTTTCAAGGGGTGTTCGCCCGAGATGTGTTCCCAGTAGACCGTATGTATCCTGCTGCATACGTTCTCAACACGGACCCGATGGATCGGCCCGGTGAACATTGGGTGGCCGTGTACTTGACAGAACAGCAGGGCGAATACGTTGACCCGTACGGCCTGCCACCCCTCCATCCCGATTTAACAGACTTCATGGATCAAGGCACAGAGGCGTGGTGTTGGAACAGTCAAACGTTGCAAAGCCTGACCAGTAGCATATGCGGACAATATTGCTTGTTTTACCTGTACCATCGATGCCGGGGAAGACCCTTATCTACCATCGTACAGATGTTTGACGAGTACCCCAAGGCCGAGGACCGCGATGTACTCGTATATGACTGGGCCGTCCATCATTTCAATGTTCAAGCCCCGTTCTGGGCTTAAGTTCTTTCAATGTACACACGCCCGCTGTTCTGGGCTTAAGTTTACAAGCCCCCTGTTCTGGGCTTCAGTTCTTTCAATGTACACGCCCCCTGTTCAGTTCTTTCAATGTACAAGCCCCCCTGTTCTGGGCTTCAGTTTTCACGTGGTTGTTCTCACGTTGTTGTTGTTACTGAATAAAAAACAAAATGAGATCTCATCAAAAAACCCTGTCTTGTGTGTTTTATTCATAATGCATAAATGCCCAATGTGGAGATTCAGTCAAACTGAAATCAGTGGTGTAGGATGGGGCCAAAATGTAACCCATCAATGTTAGAATGCAAGAGCACTATAGTAAAATAGAGAGCCAATGAAATCAGCCCACAGACCAAGTACGTGTTTTGGTCTAGGTTTGGAGCAGGCATTTCATTGAGGTGCGTGTAAAGGAAGACGGTGAGTGAAGACTCGTCCAACACGTATAGATTAAGTTTATTACTATAAGTTATATGAGCATAATGCATGAAACTGGCTTTGAACACCGTATTAGCCAATCAGTGGCCTAGAATGGAGCCAAAGGTAACCCATCCATGTCCAGAAAACATTACCCGGATGTTGAGAAGAACCCGGATGTAGGCGCGGACGTAAGCGAAAGCATCCCAGTACCCGGGTGTAGGCGTAGACGTGAGCGAAATCCTAGTACCCGTCCATTGGTTCTTTTTATCGATCGCTCATTGGCTCTTTTTTCTCGACCGCTGATTGGTCCAAATGGAACTGCCCATCCTTCCCAGGTTAATTTACAATCCCCTTTTGGGGTTCAAGCTCTGACTATCGATGCCGCAACATTGTCCCCTCCGAACCTTGCCGAAAGGGAGACCGTTTGACCTGGATGTGACCTTTTGACCTGACATGCATCCGCGCACTGCCGGTGATGACGCGCACTTC